>JAQIWZ010001980.1:0-10190 GCA_034697245.1 Malaconothrus monodactylus
ATACATGGAATATAAAGAAATTTATGCAATCGGTGAAAACGATGTGCTGAGTTATAAGAGGGTATTCGTTATAACCGAGTGAGTTATAAGCGGGTTTAACTGTACATATTTAATAAATTTATTATTAAAATTCTTCCCAACGCTATTTATAAACTATCGATTTATTTGAATAAATATGAAAAGTCTATAATAATCATTGCATTAAAAATTATAGACATTTAATGATTTAAACAGAAATAGTATTATTCTTTTGGCAGAAGATTAGTTTTTCTTTTGTAAATTTATAGAAAAAAAAATTATTGTCATTTCCGTAATGCCAGGAATGCTCTAATCTTAGATGAAATCTCCTTTTGCTAATCGAATTTTGATTGTCAAATATTTTATTCTAAGATAAATTGTACGAAATCATAAATTGGCGAAAATTTAAAGGCATATAAGAATTGACAGATAGTTGTGAAGAATTATTTTTTTAACATAAAAAAAGTAAAATGAGTTACTTTTATTTATGCTTCACTCTTACATTGGTTGACCCAAATCCAAACTCGACCTGACGAAGTCCGTGACATTCGTCAGGTTATAGAAAATGAAATAAACAACATTGTACTCATTGTACTCGTAACAAACTTATGAATCGTAAATACAATTCTAGAATGTTTGAGAAATTAAGTTAATTTTTGTTAAAAGAAAAAATAAAAATATTTGTCTTCAGAATTCTATCTTGGGATCAGTTAAAATTCGAATATAATTCTTATATAAAAGTTTGTTTAACTCAGAAAAATGATTAAAGAACTTCAAATTACAAAGTTATCTCGTTTAGTGTTAATCTCTGTAGTTTATATCAGGTTTATATTCAACCCAATTTTTATTGAGTAAACATTTTTAACACAAAATATTGTCATTTTTGTTCTTTGAATCTAATTTACCTGATTTCGCAATTATCTGACTTCAAGAGTTGAATCAAGATTATGAGTTATGAGAGAAGTTGTCATTGATTATAATATTTCATTACACTTATTATTGATTGTTTATTCGTCAAATATCCAAACTATTCAATTAATTTATAATAATGTGATTGCGAAATACAATTAGATAAATAGATTTTACAATTTTAAACTTTTTGCACAACTCATTATTAAAATTTTCGAGTTTTTTTTCAAATAAAGCTTTTAAAAACTGAAAAATATTATAACTATTAATAATTTTTTCTTGAAATTATAAATTGAGAAAAGAAATTAAGGGATACTTTCAAACTTAATTGATCTCAATTTTATTTATTTATTTTTTAAAGATTAACTTAGTGCTACGATTGAAGATTAGTATGATTTGAGTTCAATTAGTGCTTTCAATGCTTCCTCAATAAGTCAAATTTAGACTTAACTTTCGACTAATCTTTTAAAATGTATTTAAACTTTTTCATCTTAGATGTTGAGAAATAGTTCAAAACTTAAAACTTGGAAAATAATTTTAGAAGAAAGTGTTTAATATTTTTATGTTTAATAATTTGACAGCTCAACAGTTTGAAATAAATGAATCCGATGTCAATCAGTTTTATTACTCTATTAATTACTCAATGCAAAAATGATTAGAAGAACCGGATATACAGAATGAATAGTGAGGTTAATCTTCCATTAATTTTGATTATTTTGTGACCTCTTCCTAAACCCACATTATTGGTTATTTGTGTGTTTTAGGTTTAGCTGCTTTTCTATTAATGGAAAAAGCAGTCAATTTACTCTATGAACAAGAATGAGGTCAAGTTAACTTTGTAAATATTAAATCTTTTTGCGAAAGCTTTATCTTTATATTTACGCCAATTAACTTTGATTTAATAAATTTATTTCAAACCAAAATACAATTGAAATGATGGTAAACACAAATTATTCAAATATGATTTTACGAAATTACTTGTGAGGAAAGTGGAAAATTTAGCGACAATCATGACCTCGCTCTATATTAAACATTTGGCGAAAAAATACTTTTCAAACAGATTATGAAAGAAGTTTGAATGAAATTTGAATTTCATGCTAAATGTGTATTCATTTTGAATAAAATATAGATAATGTATTTTTTTTGTTGATTTAGTCAAATGAAATTTTATATTGAAAAAGATTAGACAAAGCGAATGATTTTTTTCAATTTAAGCTTTAAATTTTATAACATCATAATATTACTCAGAAATCGATAGAATCGATCAAAGTTTCATTTCTTCTTTAATTTCTACTCAAATTAAAGCAGAGATAAATTTTAACTTTATTAAAACATTATTCTGTGTTAAATACTTTGTTTGATTTTCACCTGAATAAGAATTGAGTTAAAACAAAAATAAGTTAAATATTGCTAAACAAACCAAAATAAGTGTTTCAATGATTTATTTAGTAAACAAGACCTCACTCGGAAGTAAAGGTTAAGTCTTTAAATAAGAATGGAATGAGGAATAAGATATTAGTCATGCGAATGTTACAGTAGGAACTCTGCCAATAACTTAAATAGCGGTATCTCATTGTAATTCCCAAATCGAAGGTCCTCTAACACTGCAGCCAAATCTCTATCTCTTCTTAATGCATATCATTTTTGCATCTGTGAGTTCTGTTGCAGTTTGGAAACAGAAACAGAAACTCTCTTTTATATCTATTAACTCTACGAATCTCTTAAATTATAGTGACTTATTATGAGGTAAATTAAATTTACGTACATAATAATAATGCTGACGATAACATATTCGATGAAAAATTAAACTAAATCAGCAATTAATTCGTTACTGTCAACTGTTTAAAGTACAAATTTAGTCGAATGCTTTATATCTGTTTTTATGTAATCGTTGCTTCCTTTTGAAGATTTAATCAAATGTTTAGAAGTTTTCAAAATTTTAAAGGTATTTGAAACCACTTTAAACTTTATTTATATCAAATATACTTATTTACTTATTTTCATTAACCTCATAAAAAATTCTTAACTATTTGTGTGCAAATTATAAGCAGAGTGTCATTTATTGAGTTTTAAGTTACCTTCCATTGAAAAATTTTAATTTTATATTTAATTTTAATTTATTTTCCGATCAATAACAATGTTTGGGAAATTTTTAATACATTTTTTTATATTTAAGTGTTTGAAAAAATTATTTAACTCAACTTTAAATCAAACATACACTTAAGTTTGTGGGAAATAATTTGATTTAATTAATTTTTTTTAACTTTTATAAGATATCATTGAAAATAGTATGGCTTTCTTTTGATTGCGATCGACAAATGATTGAAAATTTATTTTATTTAATCAAATGATTTATTTATTTTCTTCAAAAATCTTAGAAATTTTGTTATTTTTTTTGAGCCACTATTAAAGCCCTAAATTAAAAGCCTGAATATTTTCAAATTCATGTTTGAAAATATCAATAGACTGTATATAATTTACTCGTATTCTAAATTAAAAAGTTAAGAAACTCTTTGTAGAAGTCTTACAATAGCCTTAAAAAAGTTAATTGAAAAAAGTTTGAAAATGTCAAAAATGAATAAAACAGAGCATTTCATTGCTTTTGAGTATAATTTAAAGAAGTTTTTCAAAGAGAGCATCAATTATTTGATCTCTTATATAACATTTGAATAAGAAGAAAACAAGGTCTTAATTGGCATAAAAATGTTTAATAATTAATCTCTTTAGTACAGGTGCATAACTTTTTGAAGGACATGAATTTTGTCGATTAAAGTTGAAGGAATTTTACTTCATTTAAGATTCAAACAAGAGAGAAGTAGGAATATTCCCAACACTTTGAACTGGATGTGATAAAACCTGTCTTCAAAATAAGAATAAAGCTCAATAAAAGTTGATTGGGTTCATAAATATAAATATTATGAATATTTATTTGATTTTAATTCTTTCGATTTTTCAAATCACAACTTCACAATTCATATATCCGCAAACAGAGACCTGTGGATATGAGGTAAGACTTCTTTACTAATTATTTTTTCTAATTATAATATTATAAATTTTTTGTTTTTTTTCAAAAACAAAATTAAACTTTTTTGTAATTTTGACAATTATTTATTTGTTTCTCCAAAAGTCATGTCCTCTCACTAAAGAAGATATGCTTAATGTTCATATTGTATGTCACACTCATCTCGACACGGGATGGACTGAAACGTATGACGCTTATTATTATAAATGTGAGTTTCATTTCTAATGTCAATATTGAAAGCTTATTAAAAATCTCCAAAATTAAAGATTCAATTATAAGCCATTCAGTTGTTATCTTGTAATACAATATAGTCACTAATATAGTCACTGATAAATTATAATTTTTTATTACTCTAAACAAATATCCAATGCCAAAATCAAATGATAATTTTGGATTATTATTGTAAATATATTCTTTCGTCACTCATTTTACTTCAATGGAAATTTTTTTTTAGTTAAATTAGATTTTAAAGTACAAAAGAAAAGTTTTTTATTCTTGTATTCATAAAATTAAAAAAGATTTGCATTTAATCTTTAGAATCACTAAATATGAATGACGTGTTTAATAAAACACATTAAATACTTTCTAAAAGCTTTTTCAAAGATTTGATTGATAAAAATGTTTGCTGTAATTAGTGTCTCGAAAAGGCGGAACTAATTATCCATTTAAAAATAAATTCAGTAGACCGGGCAATGCTGTAAAGCATAATAATTATGACTATTTTTTAAACAGATTTCTCAAAATTCATAACAAAATAATTTCATAATTCTTTAAATGCGATTCAAACAGATGTGAGACAAATATATGATTCTGTTGTGCAAAGTCTCTATCAATCGCCTGATCGCAAGTTCATAGTAGTGGAGACTTCTTTCTTTTCGCGCTGGTTTAATGATCAGAACGATATCGTTCAAAATCGTGTGCATTGGTTGGTCAGAAGAGGTCTCATTCATCTTCAAATATTTTATGTAAACGAAAATTAATTTGTAATTTATTATTTTTCAGGACAATTAGAGTTCATAAGTGGGGGCTGGAGTATGAACGATGAGGCGGCTGCACATTATTCAGCAATTATCGACCAATTAACACATGGAATGCGTTGGTTGAATCAAACATTTGGCAAATGTGGAGTCACTCGAATAGGTTGGCAAATAGACCCGTTCGGGCATTCGAGAGAACAGGCCTCTATTTTCTCGCAAATGGGTTTCGATGGAATGTTTATGGGTAGAATTGACTTTCAGGACAAGCTGTTGCGCGAAAGAACCAGAACTATGGAGTTTATATGGAAATCAAGTCCAAGTCTTGGGAAAAAAGCTGATTTGTTTACAGGAGTTCTTCCGAATGTGTATTGGCCTCCAAAAGGGTTTTGTTATGATATCAATTGTTTTGACGAAGAAATTACTGCAGATAATGCTCATAGAAAAGCAGTAGAATTCATAAGGATAGCAAAAGCACAGGCTCTTCATTATGCAACTAATCACACAATCATTACAATGGGTATGGATTTCTATTATCGCAGTGCCAGTCGTTGGTACAAAAATTTGGATCGATTAATGAACGCCATTAATGCAATTCAAAGCCAATATAAAGTTAATATAATCTATTCGAGTCCATCGTGTTATCTAAAGTCTCTCAATGAGGCCGATAAGACATGGCCTGTTAAACTCGATGACTTCTTCCCTTATGCCGATGCCTGGAATGCTTACTGGACAGGTCTGAAAATTTATATTTTATTTTATTTTAGAATATATTCTCACAAAAAATTAATGTGCATTACAGCTTAAGAGTTCAAAGATATTTACTAATAATTTTTATAACGAGCCTTCTCAATAACGAATACTTTATGAAAGAAGTGGGAGGCAATCAAATCCCACTTAAAACAAATTATATCTATTGTTTTGAAAAAACAATTTTGAATTCAAGGATGTATTTATTTGAAACCTTTAGTAACTTTTTCTCCTTGAATTCAAAATTTATGAATAATTTAAGAAATCATATGTTTTTGATTATATGTTTACAAATTTTAGTTTCAAAGGGTTATCTGTTGAGTAAATTAGATTTTGAGCATAACCGTTGAAAAGTCGGAATTCCTTGTAATTAATGTTTGAAACAGATATTGAATCTATAAATGTTAAGAACTTTATCATTTACTAAATATGAGTTTTGAACTTTTTTTATGAGTTTAAAGATTAGTTAAACTGTTTTTATATCTACATTATATGTATGCCCTCTTTAAATAAGCAGATTATTATTCAAATGATTAAACTATCGAAAATCATACCGAATCATATCGAAAATTATAATTTACAACTTACCATCTCTCTTACCCATTTACTTGGGTTTTTCTGGCATGCAATTCTATCTAAGGTGGAAGGATTTTCTGAGAATTTTGAATTACCTCAGGTATATTTGCATACATCTTAGACTTCAGTTATAATTGTCTTATTATTGCAGTTATTATTGCAGTTATTATTGCAATAGACTTTTTTCAAAATTGTCAAAAAATCCTTCCACCTTAGACAGAATTGCATGCCAGAAAAACCCAGGTATGAAATGTATGAAATTCTTGAAAATATTATAAAAACTCTATTATGTTCTGGAATATACTGAACAGAATTTTCTCTAAAAATTAAGTTTAAAATATATTTATAAATTATTTATCTTAAGAATGAATTTTTGAAAAATAGGATATTTTACAAGTCGTCCTGCACTAAAATATCACATTAAAAACGCGAATAACATTCTTCAGAGCGCAAAACAGTTGAATGTATTGGCGCGGATGAGTGACATACATACAAAAAAGATAGTACCTCTTAAGGAAGCGCTTGGCATTTTACTACATCACGACGCTGTCACCGGAACTTGTAAACAGTTTGTTAATGACGACTACACTCGAATTCTATCGAAAGCTATTTTTAAAGCCGAAGAATCTATCGTTGATTCATATTATTCTTTGCTTCTCAATGAGGGATTCGTAACTTTATCTAGTCTTACATTTTGCAATCAACTAAATATAAGTCAATGTGCTTTGACTGAAAGAATTGAAAGCGGATCTGATGTTGTCGTCACTATTTATAATCCATTAGCACATCCCCTTCAGCATTATATAAGATTACCGGTTAGAGATTCGAGGTATCGTGTCAGAGATGCTTCCGGAGGATTCGTTCAGTCACAGGTCAGATCATTTGCAATATTTATTACAAATCAGATTCAATATTATAATTATTCTATAGATCGTACCAATTAATTCCAAAATAATCAATTTGCCCGAAAGAGTTTCTATAGCCAACTCTGAATTAGTCTTTCAAGCGATTTTACCACCACTTGGCTTTTCGAGTTTTATCGTAGAAAAGATTAACAATGGTTTGTATGAATTTGTTTACAATTAACATTTTCATAAACTTTCATAAATATTCAGAGCGATTGATTGTTTATGATTATTTGTTCCAATCTTAAGATTATCAAATTAATATTGGTAGTCAACAAAGTCGGATAAGAGATGGCGTCTCATATCTAGAAGATGTGACTCTAAGCAACGGAAAGATAAGCATAACTATTGACAAAGAAACGGGACTTTTAAAAGAAGTTGTATTGAAAGATGGCAAAAGAGTGCCATTGACTCAAAACTTTTGGTACTATCAGGGAGAGGACAGATTCAGAGGAGAAAAGCCGTCGGGTGCTTATGCTTTTAATCCAACCCATCACTTGCCACACGCATCAACAAATGCAGCTTTATTTAAAATAATTAGAGGTGATTTAGTGGATGAAGTCCATCAAACTTTTAAGCCATGGATCACTCAAATCATTAGACTTTATCGGGATTATGATTACATTGAATTCGATTGGATTATAGGTCCCATTCCTACAAAGAATTATCTTTATGACCATGGCTTAGAAATTATTTCACGATATGACACGAACTTTCAAAATAATGGCACTTTCTTTACTGACTCTAATGGAAGAGAAACTATTAGACGAATTCGTCACTATAGGCCGACCTGGGATTTAGAAACTACTGAATCAGTTGCCAGTAATTACTATCCAGTGACGAGTTGGATCTTTCTCAGAGACTACAGCCAAGACTTGCAAATGACTGTTTTAACTGATAGGTCGGAAGGGGGCTCTTCCATGTCTGACGGCTCGCTTGAGCTTATGCTTCATCGAAGACTGCTTTATGATGATGGCTATGGAATGGAAGAAGCTCTCAATGAACCTGGTATTCAATTATTTATATATATATTGAGTTAAACCAATTAAAATTGTTTGTGTTAAAGGTAGTGATAATAATGGGCTGATCGTTAGGGGAAAACACAGACTCATTATAAATGGAATTCAGGAAAGTGTTCGCCAAATGAGAACAATGAGCAAAACATTGACGTGGAAACCAATACCTCTATTCAGGAGAAATCCCTCAACAAATTCAAGCTCCAGATCGAGATTACGCTCTGTTTCGAGATCTTCCAATAACATTAATTTCAAAGGAATAAATGCTATTCTTCCAAAAAATATACATTTGTTGACATTAGAGACATGGGATGACAATTATGTACTCTTAAGACTCGAACATTTCTATGAAATTAATGAAGACTCTGATTACTCAACTCCTACTGATGTCTCTTTAAGAAACTTATTCACAACATTTCGTATAATTCATGTCAAAGAAATGACATTATCTGCTAATCAGGAATTATGGAAATCAGAAAGAAATCGATTAAAATGGAGACCAGACTTTGATCCCTATGAAAATTATACCTCAGCTTTCGATCGTATCGACAATTCAGGTTCGTTTAAATTCACTATTTTATGATCAATAGTTTCGATCAATTAAATATTTATTTTGTTTTAAAACAGCTAATGAAAATCTGACGAGTAGTGAAGATGTAAATAATGTAAATCAATCTTTTACGGTTACATTGAAACCGATGCAAATCAGAACATTTCTACTCAAAGTTGAATCTCGACGCAACTGTCCCTACACTGGATTTAATATACCTCGAAGACGACAACAGAGAATATATTATTCAAATAGTTTAGATTGTTAGCTATTGATAAAGAATCTCATTGTTAATTGTGTTCGCACTAAAATAAATTTTATTTTTGTCAAATATGTTCAAATATTGCATAAATATGTAATTTAACTATAATAAATAAATTTAATTATTCGATAATAAAGTTTTGTTTTTGTGTAAAGTAATTCAAACAATAGGTTTTTAAAGTCTAATAATTATTATCTACACTATTAATCAGCTTTAGGAGAATTCCTCTTTCTTTAGAGTTAGCTAATGAAAAGAAAAATTTCTATTTTTTTTATTAAGTTTTGATAAATTTTTTTTTTGTTTGCAAATTTCATGCAACTGAACAGTTGCTCTAAAACTTGTCAAAAAATTGGAAATAACAAACACTAAAAAAAGTTTTATTTTTTCTCTAATTTTAATCAAAATTCAAATAAAACTTTTTATTGTCATATCATTAAGAGACAGAATGTAGTATTGGATGAAATTTAGAGTTTGGATTTAATTTGAGAAAAATTTAACATAACCTTTATGTCGAAAATAAACTATTGAAGACAGTTACGAAAACATTTGACCAGATTTTTAGTGACTTAATCACAATTGCATTATTACCATTTAATTGTCAGATAGTCTTTGAATTTAATGAATTGATCAAACTTTTAGTTCTAAAACTGGACTGTTTGATAGAAGACAAAACTGGGTTTAAGTGTTTGATTGAAGAGATAAGTTATGAGTTAAGTTATAGCAATGTCGTAATAATTATGGACAGGTGTTACCAAATGTCATCATTCATGCAAGCCAGAGATGCAAATAATTGCTTTGAACCTCTATTCTACTAGTGCTAAAACAGGTGAAAACCTTTCCCCAAATGCAGTTATTTTTAATAATATAAATTGCAATGATATTCACAATGGAATACTTATCAATTGACAAATCCTGGATTCCAACCATTATAGTGAATGTAGTCACGAATTCAAACATTCATTTTTAACTTTTTAAACAAACTAATGAGTTTAACAAATTAGTTGAAAAGTATACATAAAAGGATTTGATTATAAAATAAAAATTAAATTAAAAATTTTCAGTTGTTGTTTAACTTTTTGTCAGTTTAAAAACTCATTTTCATAGTTGAATAATATCTTATTTAGTGTTTATTTCAAAAAATCTAAAGTCATAGATTTTTTAGCTTTCAAATTATGAGTAGAAATAATAATAATAATAATAATCACTAG
>JAQIWZ010001981.1:0-10188 GCA_034697245.1 Malaconothrus monodactylus
AATAGTTAGTTAAATAGTTAGTTATTTACATGAAATATCATACGTTATTTGAAAAGCAAAAAATGCAGAGTCGAAGTTGTTTTAATACTGAAATAGATTGTCTTCCTGTTTGCCATTCTGGCGATGAGAGCGATGATGATATATTCAATCAAAGTACACAAAAATTAAATATTTGTGGGCAAACGCAAAACTATTTTCCTAAGTTAGTGAATAATATATCAACATTAACTTCATCATCACTTGAGACAAACACATCTGCATTGCCTCCAAAGATTTTAAAAATAACCCAAAGTACGAGTGCATTAATTGGCGAAACTGCGATTCTAAGAGTCCGTTTTACTCCTCTCCGTTTGGCTCCGTTTGAGATTAAATGGTCAAAAAAGGTAAAGCTTATTATATTTCAATATTCATTGTTGTCATTTCAATACTCTTTTACAAACACTACAAAACTTTTTAGTATTCATTCAACTATTCAATCAAAATTGAATATAAAAAGTGTTGATTAACCAGAAATAGTACCAGAAATGAATTTGTTATTGTTTGTCATTATTCTAAAATAGTTGTATAAAAGAAATAATGAATAAATAAAATGACCTCTAATTCAATCAATCAATTTCAGTGAAAGATCAGTCGACCATTCACTTAAATATTTTTCTTATAATTGAATAATCAATGCATGCAATGAATTAAATTCAATAAAAAAGAAAAGTTTTCGAACTCATAAAGTTTGACACTAAAGAACTTGAATTGAAAAGAATTCTTAAAAAATGTTTTTCAAACGGAAGTTTCTAAATTTGAATAAATATTTTCTATTTTTTCTCTCGAAAATCTATTGAATTTCAAAATTTTGATCAGATTCCAAAGTGAAACTTTGTAACTTTGGAAATCTGATTAATAATCGGTTGAATGAAAAGCTTCCCTTCAAATGTTTCAAACAATAATCTCAATTCATTTCTTAAAAGTAACGTAACAAATCAATCCTAACTAAGTTTACTCGTGTTTTACTCCAAATAAAATGTTAAAAGCAATAGCTGTGTAAAAAAAGTTTTAAAAAAATATTTTGATGGCCTCAATATCGAAATTGAACCGCTTTGCTTTAACTGTAAAAAATTTAAAATAAATATAACTCAATCTTTATGTATAGAGATTTTGAATTAATAAATTCTTGCACTTTATTGTCATACACTTAACTATAGATTTAGTTTTTAAATTTAAAACTATTAACGACTTAAATGCTTGAAATTGAATACTTAAATATAATAAGAGAGCAATATTAATAATTTAAACTAATTTCCCTTATTTAAAGGGAAATTTATTACACGAATCCGATAGAATTACAATTCAAAATGAAGAAGAAAAATCAACGCTTATAATCAAGGAAGTTATGGATAACGATAGTGGAAAATATGATATAGAAGTTAAGAACAAATTGGGAGCAGACTATAGTTATACTTCACTTGCAGTTAAAGGTAAACATTTTACATTTAAACAACAATAATAAAAAAGCCTTTTTAATTAAATTAAAGGATATAAAAAAAATTATAAAGTTTTGTAAAATAGCACCAACTGAAGAATAAATTGAAACCACTTTTGAATAAAGTTTAATAAAACTTAAGTGAAACTTTTTGAAAGCATTTCAATGAATGAAAATAACTCTTTTGAATAGTTTTCTTAATGATATATTATGTTCCGTATCTTTCATTTAGAAAGTAGGTTAGATTTAGTGTCAAATATCATATCTATTGAAGACGTGTATAATTATAAACACTCACAACCATTTGTAAAGATAGTTTGTGACCATTTACGACAATAACTTTTTCTTTGATAAAAGTTTATAATGAGGGCAATGATTGTTAAATCGTTTGTTTGTTTAAAGTTAAATAAAGAAATAGTTCTTTGAAATTAGTTAAATCTTTTGTAATATTTTATAATTAGAGTAAATAATTGGTTTTAAACTTTGAAATATAGGCCCACCTGAACCTCCAGCAGGAACGCCATCAGTTTCTATATCGAGCAGCACATCGTTAACTATTTCATGGTCAGGATCTACTTATGACGGCGGAAGTATCGTTACAGGCTATGCGATAGAATTGAAAAAAGAAGATTCCGAATGGGAACTGGTCACTAAAGAATGTCATTGCACTTCATATACTGTTAAAAATTTGACGCCAAACTCTATTTATTCATTTCGAATTAGTGCTATTAATATATATGGTTTTAGTAAATCCAGTAAAGCTTCCGATCCTATAAAGCTTCTTATAGATAGTCTTTCAAATGAAAACAATGACAAGCAAATTGATAGGGGTATCAAATTTGATAAATATATATATTTTATGACATCGATTAACTTCTATGCATTTAAATAGATATCAAAAAAAGGATTGTAACCGTTCAAAAAGATGTTGAAATCAGTAAATTATTTGATATAAGAGAAGAAGTTGGAAGGTATGGCACTTCAACTATTTCATTAAGTAATTTTTAAACCCTCAAAGGTATTGATTGTTCTCATTACAAATCAGAGGACGCTTTGGAATATGCAAACGAGCCATTGAATTATCGACTAACAAAGAAAAAGCAGCGAAAATCATTCGTTGTTTGAGATCTAAAGATAAGGAACAAGTATATCAAGAAATAGAGATAATGAGTAACCTAAGACATCGACATCTGCTTCAATTAGAAAACGCTTACGAAATTAGCAGAGAAATTATTCTAATAACAGAATTGTAAGTAATTCAATGCAATGCAATGTTAACAAAATTTTAAAGTTTATACCGATATAACAGTATATCAGGAGGAGAACTATTTGAACGCATTGTGGCCGATGATTATGTACTAACTGAACACGAATGTATCTTATTTTTGCGTCAAATATGCGAAGGAGTTTCTTATATGCATAGAAATAGAATAATGCATCTCGATTTGAAACCTGAAAACATTTTATGCAAATCTAGAACTAGTTATGACATTAAGATTATCGATTTCGGTCTCGCGCGTTATTATACCGATGAACCACTTAGAGTTTTATTCGGCACACCAGAGTTCGTGGCACCTGAAGTCATGAATTATGAACCGGTTAGCCCTAAATCTGATATGTGGTCTATTGGTGAGAATTGCTATCACTATATATTACAATAAACAATAGAAACTCAATAACAATGGAATCTAATTTAAGGTGTCATCTGTTATGTACTTTTGAGTGGACTTTCACCATTCATGGGTGAAAATGACGCACAAACTTATAGTAATGTAACTCAATCTGAATTTGATTTTGATGACGAATCTTTTGACAATATTTCTCAGGAAGCGAAAGATTTTATATCATTACTATTAGTGAAAAGACCTGAGTTAGTCAAATATAACGATCTATTTATACTGTAGTCTAATGTTTAATCGTTTGATTTGTTTATTTTTGTTCAAATTTTTCGCTTTTAAAAAGAAAACGCATGACTGCAGATGAATGCCTCGAACATCAATGGCTTTCTACCAAAAGAGAGCCATTAAACCAAATTCAATTGCCAACTGAAAAACTAAAAAAGTTTCTAATAAGAAGAAAATGGCAGGTCAGTCATTCTCACTTTGATTCGAGTCGATATAATTTGTTGCACTGATAACTGTGTCACTGTCTCTTATTATTATTTTTTTTTAAATAAATACAATTTCATTTGACAGAAAACAGGAACTGCTATCAGAGCTCTCGGTCGTATTGCGAATCTAAGTCTTAGTAAAATTTCTTGTCGTAAAGTGGAAGAAGAGCCTTCAACTAGTGATCAACAAAACACTTGAATTTATGACAAATAACAACATACGTTTCGTTAAAAGTTTTATATCCAATAGCAATAATAATTGAATTTTTGTAAATTTTAAAAGAGAAACTTGAATTTTGTTGAAAAAAAAATCAATTTTATGTATTGATTCTCACAGAAAAGATAATTCTCATAAATATTAAAATCTCAGTAATTAATTTAAATAATAAAACTTATGATTGAAGTGGAAAAGTAAAAATTCATTATTATAAAACTATTCTTCCAACACATTCATTGTTAATTAAATTATTCTTTACCATGTTTTGAATGAATCATTCAAATAAATTAGAGAAATAATTACTGCACAGTATTTTGTGCTGCAATTAATTCTATGATTTAGTCTTTACTTAATCTCAATATAATTAATTAAGTTCTATATAAAGTATTCAATGAATTAATTTATAAATAAAAATAGAGTTAAAACATTTTTTGATAATATAAGTTGGTATGTATTTAACATATGCTAATAAATTGATGGAAGACTTTAATGTAAATCTCTAATAAATCGATACTCTAATGAATGCATTTGTTATAATGAAAGATATAATGATTTTAATGAGATAGTATAACACATGAACACGACTATTTTGAGTCATGACATTACGAAGTGTAGGCATCAGTGAGTAAATACTAAACTCTTAATTCCCACAAGTGATGTATCATTGCATTCATAAGTCTTTGCATTCAATTATTATAATTATTATCCCATTAGGAGTAGTGTCACGACTTTGAGAAACTCTAGATGAAGACTATTGAACCTCAGAGTGTCTGTATTCTCAAGGTATAGCTGAGCTGTTGAGCTGTTGAGCTCAGGTTCTTGTTATTAATACATAAGTGATAGGTAACTATTTTTAAGCATAACTACTCTCTATTACTGCAATTGTAGATATATTTTAAATTGAATGCAATTTTAAATTACTAGTTATATGCGCTTTAATTGAGTTATATATTAAACCACTTGAAACCGGGATCTAATTAAATACAAAACTTGTATAAGTGTGTAAACAATCAAATGTAAATGCAAAGTAACGCTTGATTGAAATAGAAATTAATGCTTGACTGAACACCACTATTAGAGTATTTCTTCAATTGTATTTCTCTTGTATTGCTTTCTCTGTTTTTACTTTATTGCAAATAAAAAGTTCTTAAGTAATAATTATTGTAAGAGAGAAAGAACTGCTTCACAGCATTGTCCCCGAAATTGCATTTCCTGTCAAACTGTGACTGTTTAGTCCCCCTTTTATCTATTCAAAAAGTTCACACAGAAAGACTTGTAATGAGCGCTCAACTAATGCTATTAAACTGATTGACAATTATTATTTGTACTCATAATCATATTGAGTGCCATGAAGTGCATTGCTCTGAATCAAACAAGATCTTTGAAAAAAAAATTTCTTATAAGTTGTTAATCGTATTAATTTTTAATAATAATTTAAAAATTAATTCAAACCTTCTTTAAAAAAATTTGACTAAAAATATTTAAAGTGCAAACGTGTGTTAAACATAACTTCCCTAATAAGAAGTGAGCATATGGTGAAGAAAAATTCCACTTATTTATGCAGAGAAAAAATTCATGCAAAGAGCATTATTACTGCCCGTTTACCGTCTGTTCATTCTTTTCACCTGCCCTATCAAGAAAGAGGAAATGGTGTAGCGTTGCGTCTATGGGCCGCTAACTTTATTCTCAGTCATGAATTGTTGTCAGTAACGACTGTGTGCTTCACTTAAAGCTTCTAATAGTTATCAAGTCTCATACCAGTTCTTTTAGGACAAACTCTTGCAAAGAAAATCAAGTCAAGCAAAGTAGAAATATTTGATAGAATTAAGCCTATTATTCATTGCTTCGCATACTGTGAAAAGTTTTTTACGTAGAAAAGTGATCATTGGGTGGCAGTGCTGTTCAATTGTGTACCAAAACTTTAAGATTTAACTCAATTAAGTTTAATATCTATCCGTGGGATACAAAATTGTTGAAGATTTGTTGAGGAATACTTCTAAAGATGCAAATAATAACATATAATTGTGTGAAAATCTATTCTTAAAGTTGAGGTTTTCCTGTGTCGGCAATAAAAAAAATATCGCAAGTTTCGAAATAAATCTTCAAAAAAAAGGTAATTTTGTCAATGACTTTAAATTTAATATAACTACTGGTTTTGAACAAAAACTTCTAATACTGACTTCAAAGTAATAGAAGTTAAGTAAATAATAAGTAAATGGTTAAGAAATGTGTGTCACCTACAAAACTAAACAAAGTTGAAGTTATGAATACTTTACAAGCAATTTATTTTGCAACAGGAATTGCTGTATTTATATATATTATATATTATAATAGAGATAAGTTTACTGCTAGTAAGCCAGTTACACAGTATTAATACTGGACCGGTTGACCGGTTGAGTTAACATTATAAATAATAGGACTGTTTCGTGATGCACATATTCGACAAATAGTTTAGTATTCATTCGCTCTTGGCCTCTACGGGCGTGGATTAAGTTTACTTCATCAAGTGTGAAGAATGAGACATTCTTATTGTTGCTTTACCTGAACCATTGTATAAAAATATTTTTTCCAAATCGTTCCGCTCTCTAACTTCTGTAACGCATGAATCTTTAAGATGAATATAATGAACTTTCTTGCAATACCGATAAAATGAAGACAAGTTTATTTTCATATAAGTTTATATTTTGCACCTCATAATACTTAATAACTTCCTTATTCAATGTTTATGTGACTTTTGTAGTGAATAAATTGTCTAAATGGAAGACCACAGATCTCAACACAACCATAATCATCAACATCAACATCATTTCCACCATCCGAATCACCATCAAAGTCATCAACAACACATACCTCCGCCACACGCGCATTCGATGCGAAGTGCAACGGACTTATCGAGTAATTCCACCAAAATTACTGATTTTGTGACTAATCATGAAATTAAATTCACCAAAACTGAAGGCTGTACTCCTTCAACATGTGTTTGCCTTTTTATGGCCTTATTATTTGTTTCAATAGCCGCTACTTCAGGAATATATTTTGGCTGTAAGTTTGAAATATTATTTGAAAAATTTTAAATTTTAAAATTACACAATCAATGTTAATGAGTTTGACTGTTTTTTTTATACAACAGTGCGTTCATATGACGGACGTTTGCTTAAAGGTAAAAACTTTCTTTATACTTATGATAAATAATTATTAAAAATTGAAACTATTTTATTGTTTTAATTTGTTGACAATTTTTTAGAGCGTGTGTTTAAAGGCCAGTTCACAATAACTAATGGAGAGCCTTATACGAAAAAATTTGAAAAATCAGATTCTGAAGAGTTCAAGAGCACAGCATTAAGAGTTCAGTCAAAGTTAAACCATTTATTCAATGATAGTCATTATGCCAAAGCTTTTAGTAGGTGTGAAATAATAGCATTAGAAAGAAGAAAAGATAATAACGACGATGTGATCGTTCATTTCAATATCCATATGACAGCTCAAAGGCCTGATATCGATGCGGCCGACCTTTTCTTAGTTTTAGGCGACGAAATATTAAATGGAAAGATTGGAGTATTCAAGAATTGGACTATAGATTATAATTCTCTTGATATTCAAGAGCGAAGGTTTTCTAGAGAATCGCCAGAGTCTTCGTCAGCATTATTAAGGAATCCGTGGGAACACAGAACAAGATTTCCCGGACTGCTCGAAGGCTTACCTATAGTTGCGACACCGTCTCCAAGAAAATGCACTCCAATAGGTTTGCCGTTTTGCAATTCACTTTCATATAACAAGACCTCATACCCTAATATTATTGGTCACTGGAATATGAGTTCAGTTGAAGAAGATTTCATTTCCTACCGGCAAATAATCGATTTCGAGTGTTATCCGTTGGCGCGAGAATTCATATGCAGTTTACTTCAACCTGAATGTGATGACGACGAACTGATTTGGCCGTGCAGAGACTTCTGCCAAGACTTTCTTAAGGCCTGTTCTTCTTGGATACCCAAAAAGTTGCTCAAAAAGTTTAATTGCATTGATTTTCCCTTAAGTAAAATAAGTAATAAGAATACAATCGACAATAATAAGGAAAGCTTTAATACAAATAATAAAGGATTTAAGACCATTAGAACCTGTAAATCAAAACCCGGATGCGTTTCAGAGCTCAATACACTTGGACTTTCTTACCAAATATGTGATGGAGTGTTTGATTGCCAGGACTTGAGTGATGAAAATGTTTGCGACTATTGCTCGAGGAACCAATTCAATTGTGGAAACAAACAGTGTATTGATATTGGAATGAAATGCGATCAAAAGATTGATTGTTCGAATGGAGCTGATGAATATGATTGCCTTCTTTTACACAATACAACCAATGATTTAAACTTTATTAACAGCATCGATAAGATTTATTACAGACCCTCTGGCTATTTAGTGTCACAATATAGAGGACAGCCTAAGAAAGTATGCGCCGAGTCTTTTATAAATGAGTCGATTTCACTCAATAGACGCAATCAAGAGTTAGAGAATAAAGCACTTCAAATATGCCAACAATTAAATTTTGAGTGAGTTTTACACAATCGCTTTCTCAGCCCATAATTATTTTCACAAAAATATCTAATGACTAATTCTTTATAAATATATATTAAACTGCGAGAGAAACGATTAAATAAGAGATTTTGTAATCAAAGTTATAAACCTTTTTGTCTGTCTGTTAAACACTACAAGTTTAATAATGTATTCTTTCATTATTATAGAAAAGTGATACGATTTGAGACAAGAAGTGATTCGAGCAACAAAGGATCATTTGTGAGCGTCAACCAAATCGCAACTCATACAATAAAGTGAGTTTATAAACTTTTGCCTACAATTCCTAGAAGTTATAGAATAACAAAAATTTATTTCAATCCAAGTAATGTATTATATGTCAGAGAAATTGTACTCATTTTTTGAATTGATATACAATATCGGATTTGTGTGAAATACAAATCATAAAAGTGCAACTTTTAGTAAGAGTCAAATTTCAGTTTAAAATTTCAAATAATATCAAAAATGTATTGAGAAGTGAGTTTCTAACGATATTTGATATTTTCACATAATTTTCAAATAATTTCAAATTTTAGTGATTGAAATACTGTTAGATATTTAACAATAGGCTGATAATGGATTTTGGTTATAACTCACGTTAATCCTGTTGAATACCTATTGTAAACAATTTAAGTAACATTGCTATTATTGTGTTTAGACTGTCTTATGCTAAAGAAGAGATGGACTTATTATGGCTTTAGGCTAAATAAATATAAGAATTCAATAAAACAAGATTCAACAGTTAGTTTTTGGCACCTATACTACGATTCAATTCATAGAAATCATAAATTTTGCAGTTTATAACAAAATTAACTAAATATAAAACAGTTCATAATTTTTCTATTCATTTAGATTTAATTTGATCGAAAAATTAGGCAAAATATAATTTTTATATTTTGTTTTGTGCATTATTTTTGGTATAACAATTTTCAGATTATTAAATTTAAACTTACAAGTGAGAAGCAAATAATAAATACTTAAATTATGCGTATTTTTTTCAATTTAAATGAAACCCTTTTTAAGAATTTTGAGTAACTCTGAATATTGATGGAAGAAAAATATTTTACTGCTATATATTTGCATTTCTTTTTATTCATAACTTGAAATGACTTTTTTTAGTTCCTAAATATTGTATGAATTGAAAAGTATTCTTCGCACTAAATGCTCTTCTCTCTTGTTAAGAAATGATTTAGAATGAATTCTGTAGTCTTGACATTTCAACTTTTCTTAGAGTTTTATTGGACTCATAGTTCGCTCTTTTGTAGAATTTCATGATTAAGCCTGTGATTTACTGTTTCCTCTATTTATTATTCAAATCCATTCATCTGAGGAAAAAATCAAAGAATATTTGCAAGAGTTTTGACTTAATTTCAACGGTTTGATCGTCTAATAAATAATAACATCATAAAAAAGACTTTATAAAAATGATTCAATGCTTCACTTCAAATAAAATAATCAAATAATTGTGAATAAAATTACTTTAAGTCATAGATATAACTAATTTCCTCATTCTCTTCCGCCTTTCATAATGTTTTCTCTCATAATGAATAACTTGCAGTGCTATCAGTTCATCAATAGATATGCAATTTGAATGAATTATGACTTATTAAAGCATAAAATAGATTAAAGCGTAGATTTGAGGGTCAAAATAAACATAGAATTTGTTTCTTTCTTCTAATTATTATAATTTTTGAATTTCATTTGGTATTCTCAGTGAACACAAATAATAAGTTACATCAAATATCTTTTTACAACTTATGCCATTATATTTCACTTTAAATGTAACACATTTTTCTCATTTCTAAACAAATCGTATTT
>JAQIWZ010001982.1:0-10183 GCA_034697245.1 Malaconothrus monodactylus
GTCCACTTTTATTCCTCCATACAATGCAACAGTTGTTCAGCGATTAGTCAATCAATGCGGAAGTGTTTTATTGGGAAAAACAAATTTGGATGAGTTCGCAATGGGTTCGGGTTGTGTTGACTCCATATTTGGGCCAACAATCAATCCCTGGAAAAGTAGTCTTCCCTTCAAAGTGAAGAACATTCAAAATAATGAAATGCAGTCTTTCAATGATTTGCCACAAAATGATTGGTATATAAGTGGCGGCAGTTCTGGTGGAAGTGCTGTTGCGGTCGCGAGCGGTGCAGTTTTTGGTGCCATATCTTCAGACACGGGCGGATCCACAAGAAATCCCGCGGCAAGAGTTGGTATCATTGGCTTTAAGCCAACCTATGGCTTAGTTTCAAGATATGGTTTAATTCCATTGACTCATTCTATGGATGTGACCGCTATTATGGCCCGAACTGTAGACGACGTTTCTCTTATTCTTAAGTCGATTGCAGGACACGATGTTTGCGATTCTACGACTTTAAAGGAAAACATTAATCTTTCACTCAATGAAGACATTGATTTATCTCAACTCAATATTGGAATACCTGAAGAATATCAATGTGAAGGTATGTCTCCAGAAGTGACCGAAACGTGGAGAACAGTAACTGATATTCTATCAAATTTTGGAGCAAAAGTTCGATTTGTATCGCTTCCACACACGAAGTATTCGATATCTTGCTATTCAGTGTTAAATTGTTGTGAAATCGCCTCTAATTTTTCGTGTTATGACGGCATTGAATTTGGACACAGAGCTCAAAACAGTGAAGACTCTGTTGAAGAACTCTATTCAAAGTCTAGATATGAAGGATTTAGTGATACAGTTAAGGGCAGAATATTTGCCGGAAATTATTTTCTATTGCGAGAAAATTACGAACAATTTTTTAATAAAGCACTAAAAGTTAGGCGATTGATAGCAAATGACTTCAATCATGTATTTTATGAACAAAATATAGATATATTGTTAACTCCAGTCACTCTAACAGAGGCACCGTTATATTCAGAATGGATTAAAAAAGATAATAGACAACAAGTTTCGACAGAGGATTATTGCACACAACCCGTAAATATGGCTGGTTTGCCAGCAATTAGTATTCCCTGCAAATTGTCTAATAAAGGACTTCCTATTAGTTTACAATTGATTGGGAAAAAACTCGACGATTTCTATATTTTATCAATAGCTAAAAAACTTGAGAACATTTTAAATTTTCCTCAATTAATATATGACGAAACTATATAACCATCGATTTAGAGAATTTTGAAGTTTATCATAAAATATATTTAACTTATTTAGAATAAAATTGTAATTTATGTTAACATTAAAGAGTGTCGAATAATAATTATTATTCTCAACGTTTAGTTTCATTGCAATAATTCTTATTATTAGATTTCATTTTATGAACTCAACCAAAAAAGTTTGAGATTTTTTTTATTTATATCTCCGAATTATTTACTCAATTAATTAAATTATTAAAAGAAAAATTTGATGACAAAAAATCTCGAAAAATGATAAATTCATTACATATCAGAAGACTTTATCTTTGAAAGCGCAACAGCTCTTCGTTCGGTATTTTGAAACAAAGCTCTGATTAATTGTTTAACTTCTTGAGCTGAGTATTCAGCGGCCAAAATACCTTTTCCATCAGCCCATCGATCGACGATATCAACTAAATTTGCCTTAAATTATAAATTGATAGTTATATAAGATTTAAGCACTTTTTAAAATTCAAAATTAATAAATAAAAATAGGAAAAAACGGGAAAAAACTAACTTTAAGAATAAAATTGAGTTCACGAAATTTGGACCATTTATGTACGAAAGCCATCGGATTTTTTGTGTTCAAAAATTTTGTCACTTCTTCTAAAAGAAATTCAATTTCTTGACTCAAGCGAACGGCACCTAAAGAGCTGATGTCATTGAGTAACAATATTTTATGCAATATTTCACTTAAAAAAGTGTTGACTACAGTTCCCATCACTTTATCGTAAACTTTTTGAGGCAAAACATCAGTGAATGCATTCTTCAAAAAGTTTAAGTGAACCAAACATTGCTTTAATACATGTCTGAATTGTTTAACGCATTCGTCATTAGATTTTGAATTTGGGTCTTCGTTTGCGATATCATTAAGACATTGACAGAAGTTAGGGCTTTGTAGAAATCCTAAGATTATTTTTTCTTGAGATCTCATGTGCTTTAAGAATATTTCAGACCCGAGTTGTTGCAAAATTGGTACGAATTCGTTCAATACATTGAGTGACCGATATTTGGAAGCAAAACCTTTTATGACAAACGAGAAATACATACAATTATTGTGAAAAATAGCATTTTGTTGCGGAAATTCAGTTATCATTTTCTTATGATAGACAGGACTTATGTCAATAAATAATTCGCAAATATTGCAAATCGTTTCATTTAAAGCTAAGGCACAATCAGTTGAGCACTGATTCGATAAATTGATGATATCGTGTAAGAGATCGTTGAGTTCAATAGTGAATTGGCTGACTCTACACGACGGAAAACCATTCGATTTGTCGTCAGTTTCTAAAGAATTTCCGACTTCTACTGTTTGGTGTAAGTCTTGACACATAGTTCTTTTGGCACTAATTATGAACTCTCGACAAAGTCTTGAAGAGAAGTGTGAATTGATATTAGAGGCAAATTCAATAAATGGTGAAACGTTGTTGTCATCAATAAATCCGATTTCAATTAAATTGATGCGAATATCTTCGGCCTCATCGACAAGTCGCAGATATGAAGACACCTCCGACTCATTCTTAGGCATTAAACGATCCAAATAAATGCTTAATATCTGATCGAATAAGTCATTAATCCATAACTGTCCCAAAAGTCTCAATAACTGTTGACCACTTCCTATCTTATTGTCATTTACTATAATTTGATTAAAATAATTGAAAAATGATTTCAAAAGAGAAAGTGGAGAACTATTTGTTTGATTTTCTCTATTAGAAAATCGGGCAATTATTTGACATTCATTTTCAAACAGCAATTCATTAATCTCTTCATTGAGTATCGGTTTTATAAAATGAAAATTCAATGATTTTATTAATTCTTTCAAAATTTTTTCATTTTCTCCAATTTTGATGAAAGCCTTAATGAAGTTTTCGTAATCGACTTTTTTGAAACATTTAATTAATTCAAATTTAAAGACATTTTCTTTATTGAAATCATCTCTAAATATCTTGACTTTATCATTAAACAATTCTTTGATATTATGTATCAATTCTTGTCTCTTAATAGTTATGTCTATTTTCAGTGAATTCATAAAATCATTGACCTCTTTATGGATTGACTTCAAGTCATCGTTTGACTCAATTTGAAGACTTAATTCTTGAAGTATTTGCGAGGCATTAATGATGTGTTGAACAGACATTTCATACAAATTATTATTAAATGAATCGTTAATGCAATCAATTTCGTTATGAATTTTTTCAAACTTATCGATAATATCAGCCAATAGTTTAGATCTAATTATTTTATTATTATTTTGTTGACAAATAGATTTCAATTCATTTATTTTATTGATTAAATCGTTTCCAACAAATTGATTGATTTGTGTTTCAATAGATTTGATTTGATTTCTTAAAGCAATTAAATTATTATAATTAATACTAAGCTGTTGTTCATCGCATCCAAGTCTTGACAACTGTTCGGATAATAAGTCTTTAGTCTTTTGGATATCATTTTGGATTTGATTTCTTAATGTTTGTGAACTTGGATTCGATTGCAATAAATGATATAAATATTGACTTAAATCAAAATCTGAATCGACAATAGTTTGAGACATAATTTTATTGCTTAGAAAATAATTTAAAACTATTAATATGTGATGATATTATGTAATAATAAGTTATTTACAGCTAAAACCATAACACGTGACCTACACTTTAAAGATAGCAATCATTTCAAAAGTGAATGACTGTCACGTCATTGACGGACATTAACCAAAGCTTTATCGCAAATATAATGCCGAACAAATTTGAACGAATGGCACAAATGACGTGATTGTCATTAGTTTAGAAACGATTTTGAATCGACTTTCATTACAGTTTAGGCGACATATTATGGATGTGTATAAAGAAAGCGCTAATTTTGAAGCGCAAAAAATCTAAATTATTTACAAATAAAAACCAAATAAATTGATTAATTGAGAAATCCTCGACATTGAGGCGCTTGACATAAACAGGGAATCTTATTGTCCTCTTCTATCGGAAATTTATAGTCATATGTTATTTCTTCGTCAACACCAATCGGTTGTTTAGAATATATTACTATTTTTTTGAGTCCTTCGACTGTAATTACTTTCGCGTAACAATTGGGCTAAACATATGAATGACATAACAATTAATGATTAAATCAATTAAATGGTATTTGAATGAGACTTACATTACAACTATGGTTTATAAAACGCGCAACATTTCCACAACGAGTCGCGTCAACAATCGTTTCCAAATCAACTCTAAACAGATAAGAACTTCCAATTCCTAACTCTGAGTACTTCTTTTCCCTAATATCTGCTACTATTGGTCTTATTCCTTGTCCAACGTATTCGATAACCATTTCGTCGGCAGCAATAGGTTCTAAAGCAAAGAGACCCCAATCGTGAATTCGACTCTTCGCAAACTTTAATTGTTTTTTGCGGAACTGTTTGAAAAAATAGAAGAATAAGTAAAATAGTGATAAAAATGAGAATATTTGAAATTACTTGTAATTGATTAAACTTCAAGAGGTCACTCCAGGCCGCGTCCACAGTAGCTAAAAGTCGCCTCTGATTAGAACGCGCTTCTCGTGTCGATTGTTGCGTAGCGGCTTGTCTGGCGCGCAACTGTTTTGGCATATCTTCGTCTTCGTTTTGTGCAGAATTGACTGATGTATTCGAAACGTGTGAGAGACGAGCCTTTTCGTAAACATCCATTTTGTAATATCCTTCAGATCGCGCGCAACCCGTTTGATGGACTCTTATATTCGAATCATCAATTTTTCTCTTTTTCTTGGGTGACATGATATGAGTGGGCGGATGATCGACCCAATGGATGTCATTCAACCACCAAATCTGGTTGTCCTCCTGTTGTAACATCGCTTCATAACTTCTCTTCATATAAGACACGTCTTCACTATCGATACCATTCTTCAAAAATTCGTATAAAATATTCATTTCTTCTATTAAATCACGCTTTTTATAAATAGGTTCTGGTGAAGGACTTCGTGATTGAGCAAATTCTGGCATAATATCGACCACATTCGATGGCGTTCTTTTTGCTTTACGCCATTCCGACGCCACTGCATATAAGCTATGGTGAAAATCTTGATTCGGAGATTTATTTTGCGTTGTAGTCGATGTTCTTCTTTTATATTGCCTTTTTTGAGGTTTAGTTTGAGGTGAGGTGTGATTCGCTCTGCTATACATGTGGTCCGAAACAAACATTTGTTTATCTTTATTATTAGACATTCCACGAGCGACAGAGTCTATAACTGAGTCAATATCCGAAGGCTTTTCTGAAGGCAAACAATAGCTGTGATCGAAAGCTATTGAGGTCTGCGTTTGTTCGTTCTCATACTTTTCCACTTCAGAAGCAGATTCAGTATCGCTTCCATTTTCACTCGTTGGAAAAGTTTTAGACGGAAAGTCTCCATCTTTTATCACTTCATTAGTCACTTTATTTTTAGATCGAAAATCCGAATCTTTTGAATCTGAAGGCTTAGAAATTGATGAGAAGCCACTGGCGAGTGCCATAAGTGCCTGAGAGGCTTCATATTCTAGAGTAGATGTGAATTCTGAATTCGGTTCAGCTGATTGTTCATTGGGCGGAACTGTCATCTTATTTATAGCCACATTATTTGTACTCGATTTCGAACTTTGTGTTTCAGACTTTGATTCTCTATTCTTTATAGAACGAGACTTCGAAGAGTCCGAATCATACGATGACGAACGTTGAGAACGATCTCGGGATGAACTCTCTTTCAGATCAACTTTGGAATGACTCGACCTATGCTTTCGATATTTCTTTTTCCTATTTTCGCGTGAACTTAAAGAATTAGATGAAGAGCTCGATGAAGAGGACGAAGATGTCGATGACATTGAAGATGAAGAGGAGGATGAAGACGATGACGACTCACTATCACTATCAGAGTCACTCGAAGAAGAACTATCACTAGAGCTCGAATCAGAACTAGAACTCGAACTGCTTTCACTACTGCTAGAACTTGACGATGACTTAGCCGCAGCTTCAATAATAGCAGCCGCTCTATTCTTTTGAGCTCGAGCTTGTCTTCTTCTATAAGTTTCGCCATCGGATTCATCTGAAATCTTGTCCATTTCAATATCAGATTCAGTTCTTTTAGTGTCAACCGTTCCGTCATCGAAATTGTTAGGAGGGGCCGGTTTTTTCAACTTTCGTCTAAATGAAGGCATTCTAGGAATGGCTGCGCGTAAACCTAACCCATAGCCATAACTGTTGTAATTATTTACAGATTCATTGCGATTGTTGTCACACAATGAGTTCATAGTAGGCCATTGCTCATTACTTTTATTCGATACTTTATGATCTGACTCGAGAACACCACTAGTTTTCGATTTTCGTTCGGATTCGTCCCACCAGTTCTCGTATATTTTAAACGCGGAACTCTCGACCATTTTCTTACAAATATCTTTTTTAATCAATTCCTTTAATTCCGCGACAACAACATTGAGAGCATTTCGTGTTAACTGAGATTTTCGAACTTCATTCGATTGCTTTTGCCATTCAGTGTTAGTGTGCGAGAGGTGTGACATTTGTGATGATTGTGCGATTGGCGCTGCCATAGAAGAAAAGGGTGAGGCTATATATCCTGGATAAAAACAGGGCGGTTGAGGCGGTTGTGGCGGAAACGGATGTGAGGCTCTCGGAGGAGTGGCAAAGGATTGACCAGTCATTGATGGGAACATAAATGGCCCAAAATGAACGTTTGCCGGAGCAGACGGTGAGGTGAAGTTGGGCTGAGCTGTTGATGAAGGATAAACACCTAAACCAATATCAGAGCCCATTCCTGGTTTCCAGATTCCCAAGCGAGCCATCATCTGCACGTGTTCTGAGGGATACATCGGATGCGAGTGCGGGTGTAGACCACCGGCAGAGGTCGATGGCTCGCTTGTATCCCCACCTACTTGTAATTTTTCCCCATTACTACTTAATGAAGACAATGACATACGATCGTCATCATCGTAGTCGTCTTCCAGTGATTTTTTAGATGTTTTATTACGGGATTTCTTACTTTCCTGAGGTTCGTCCTTCAAAGGTGTCGCGTCGTCTTCCACCATATCCTCTTCCATGTTGTCATTGTCTTCATCGTCACTATCAAGAGATGGCATCTTTCCTGAATCGATCTCTTTTGTTACTTTATGCCATTTAATAAAATCAGAAGCACTCAAGAACGGCGACGGAGGCGTCCCTAATATAGCATCAGAATCATTGTCATGTCTATAGTTTCTATGTTGACGACTGTTTGACAAGTCGTTCGTTTGATTATTTTTGCGATTATTTTTTGGTGAATCAGTTTTGAAATCTTTAGAAACGAAAGGAGGACTTCCTATTCCAGACATAGACCCGAGTTCTCCGAGAAAACTTGGCGCCAATCCTGCGCTTTGTTGTTTCAAAAGGAGTTCTATTCTTGAATCTAAACTCTCTCTGACCGGACTTTTCTTAACTAATGGTTCAGTGCATGTGTTTTCAATCCATGTTCCCGTTTGTGGGTCCCAATGAACGTTATTAGGAGTCGTTTGACCCCAATTCGACCCATCAGGACATGTGACGCCATTGCTTTGTTGGTTATATTGAAATTGTGGTCCGACGTTGTGTTGAAATGAAAACCCGCTGTCAAAACTCAATGGTGTTGAATGTGATGAATGGCTCGAATGATATCCGGTCGAAGTCGACGGACCGACTCTTACATCAGTGCCATAACCGAAATCTGAATTACTGGCAGGAGTTGCGGGCGGTATGGATGAGGCGACAGAAGGAGCGACTGATATCGATATGGTTTCCATTTCAGATGTGATTTTATTGGGATCTATAAAATTTGAATCGATTGGTTTTGGAGGTAATGGCGGCGGATTTACTATTGATTCGTAGGCTCTCATCACTTCTTTGCCTATAAAAGAGCATTCAATTATTAATAGAAAAACTTTTTTTATTTAAACTCAATTTCTAACCAAAAGCATCGAGAAAAACATTAATTATATTTCCCATAACTGATGTTTGATCTAATTTTTCGACACAAGCTTTTGCACCAGCAGTTGAGGCAAAAATAATTTTAGCCAATCCTAAATGTTTTTTAGTTTTTGGATGATATAAAACTTCTATTTCTTCGATGAGATCAAACTTTTTAACTAAATCTTCTAAAAAAGTTTTGTTGATGTTATCGTTTAAGTTAGTGATCGAAACTTCGATTGGCGGCGGAATTCCCACATAATTGCTGTCGATCTATATTTTAATATAACATAAATATTATTATTTGCGATTTTAATTATCACGAAAGTTAATATTTTATTATAAAATTAAATCTTTTAACCTTAAACTTGGGAACAATAAGTTCTGCGGCTTCTATTCTGTTCCAAATGAGTGCAACTCTAGATCGCGGATCTTTCACTTGAACCACAGGATAGAGTGATTCCTTCTGTAAGTAATTTATTAAACAAATTATTAAATCAAAAGTTAACCAATTTATGGATTAATGAGGGTTTGGATGACTTACACCGGGAACGAGTCCATCATATCTGTAGATCTTTGTCGAGCCTTTCTTTAAGGCCGGATCGGCTATTAATTTATAATTTCTGAGTTTCTTTTCTTTGGTTGGGTCAACAGAAGCTGGAATCGGATGTTGTTGTGGTTGAGGCTTATTATGACTAATGTTATGATTGATTTGATGCACATTTTGATTATTATTATGTGATTGCAATTGATTTGAAGTTTGAGTTTGCGATTGAGTTTCTGTTTGTGTCGGCATTTCTCCATTCATTGCTATCAACCAAATCAAAAACAATTAATAAATTAATTATAATTAATAGAAAATCGATTGATAAATAAATAAATAAAAAAATTCATACAAAGAGTGGTTGCATTTGGTTTACAATTGTTAGCAATGAGTGAGTTTGCAATCGATTCATTCATTTCAATAATCATTCAAATTGTTATTAAATTAAAATTAATTCAATCATTAATTCATATCCAATACTAATATTAAATTTAAATATCAGTAAAAATATAATTAAAAGCCATTAAACGAAATACAAATTGATATCAATATTACCAATAATTTAAGTAATTTTTACATTTAATTAATTATTAATGAAATAAAAACTAAGTTTTTAAATAATAGCTATAATAACAGAACATTATTGAAATATTACTAATAATATAACATTTTATTTAATTTTATTTATAATAGACTTAACATTAAATTCTAGTATTGATGTTATGTTTTATGAAATAATACATTAATTTGTGTTCATATATATTGTGACGTTTTTGAAATTTTTTCTTACATTTAATTCTTTCATATTTTTATTATTTATTCAATTATTTTTCAACATTTTATTTATTAATAATTCAGACAATTGTTGAAAATTATATAAAACATTAGTTTTGAATAAATTAATGTCTAAAATATGGGAATAAATAAAAAAAATTTGATTTAATGCCCGAATTCATAGGTCTATAAATTGTGTAAACTTTTGAGTCCATAAATCGCGACCTCTTTTGTGTAAAACATTGAAACTATTGATGTCTCACACAAAACACTCAATTTCATCATTTAATCAAATTATAATTCAATTTAAAATTTCATCATTTAATTGAATTGAAAGGTATTTTACGTAAATATAAGACATAAGAAAAGCACAAAAAAAATAATTTAATAATGAAATGAAATAAAAACTCAATACAATAGAATTGAGTGAATGTTTAGCTATTGTTTGATATGTTTATCAATTATTAAAATGTATTAATTGTTACCTTTCTTTATGATAAGTTCGGTCACTATTTCACAATCTTTTGTCTCTAGTTTTTCATTCATTGTAACCATAAATTTAATTTTGAAAAATAGGTTCGGATTTAAATATAGAGAAAAGTGAATTCAATTATTAAGATATATGAAAAAGATC
>JAQIWZ010001983.1:0-10174 GCA_034697245.1 Malaconothrus monodactylus
GTCATTTAAAATGTATTTAAATTTATTTATCATTTAATTTATTAATAAATTATTAATATTATTATCAATTGAAATGTCAGTCGATTTTCTTCATTGCAATAAATGTTTAGTTTTACCACAAAATGGAATTGTTTTCCATTTGAGTCAATGCGCGAAAATCTATTGTCAAACATGTCTTCAAAACAGTAATCAATTAATTATTAATTAATTAATTAATTTTTTTAATCATTTAATTAATTCAATTGTTTTTATGTTGTATTAAAAGACGCGACAAATGAATGTCCGAATTGTGCGCCAAATATCTGTCAAACCATTCCATTAGTCAATGGTATTAAAAATGATATTGAGATCTATTTCAGAGATATTTCGCAATCTTTCAAGAAGTTATCAAATGCGGAATCTTTTCAGAAAACACAACGAAAACATCTGTTCGAAGCCCTCAATAATAAGGTTCAAAATTTTGTCTTTAAATCAGTTCTCGTTTTGAAGTTTTGAAGTTTTTCCAATGAAATGACTAACAAATCCTTAAATAAAGTCAGACTTGAAGTCAAACTTGAAGTCAAAAAATTTTGTTCTCTTTAGTTTATAAACAAATTAATTCAAATTAGAGTTTTTCTTCAAATAATTAACTAAACTAATGATACATTAATTGTTTTCCAAACCTATTATGAATAATTTATGAGATAATTATAGTTTTTATTATTATCATAAGTGATATTTCAAATTTTATTTTCGACTTAATATAACTCTTAATTAATGGTTTCTCTGAAAAATTGATTTGATGTTCACTAAAATAGAATGTTTTCCAAATTTTCAAGTTTTTCTCTCATTAAAACTTCATTAAACTTAAAAGAGAAATAACTTTATAATGAATTGAAGTTCTTTTGCCTGAAGTCTATGTTCAGAGAGTTTAATCAATAAATTATACATTGATTGTAGCTTAACGTCGATATATCATTCACTAAATGCCTTCAAAACAACAATTTTAATGAGAATTATATTAGTCTTTAATTTAAACTTGAATTTCATTGAATTCAAAACTATTAATATATTATTTAACAGGAAATAAAGTTTTTGAAATAGATGTTACTATAGTTTAAGTAAAAATAAATTATATTTAACTCAACTCAAACTAATTGAAATTTAATTTATTTATTTAATGAATTAATCATTTAATTTCATTGCTTTGCTATAAATATAGATCAAAGCTTTGGAAAATAAAAATTCCCAACTAATGGCACAACAAAACTATTTGGAAAATGAATTGAAGAAAAAGGATAATGACTTGAATGCACTTAAGTGTGAACTTAAAAATGTTGTTAATTCAAGAATTAATAACAATATCATTGAGTGAGTTATTGATCTTTTTTTCCATTTCAATTCACTAATAAAACGATATCTTTGAACTTGATTTGCAAAGAGTTTATTAAAATAATAAAATTTCAATGATATCTTAAATTTTAGCTAAAAGGAAGTATTGCATAAAATTGAATATCATTAATAATGAGAGAGATATTTATCTGTAGCGAGTGTTTAATATGATTTAAATTAGGTTTAAGAACAAAACTAGTCATAAAGATGAAAATCTTAAAGGAAGCAACACTGTGTCCTTAAGCTTATTATAGAATTTCAAAACTTATAATTAGATTCATACATCAGAATAACGAGAATAACATTTTCTATAAGTTATAATTATATTAATTAAGCGGTATTTCAAAATGTAATATTATATTATAAATATCTCAACATTCGTTTATTTTAAATATTGAACCCATTATTCAGGTTATAGTATTTCAAACTTTTTTTTTCTGTTGATAATTTTTTAAAAGAAGTATTATTTAAAAGATGTTGAGATTATTTTGAGATTAACTTTAACTCTTTTTTGACTCTAAGCACTGAATTAATTGATTTAATGTTTTGAATTCCATTTAAAAATTTCATAAATATTATTTTTCAGAATTAATAATAAAAATAATAATAATAATAATAATTTGGAAATCGTTAATCAAAATAATAGCTCAATATCTCGACCAAAAACTGAGAAAAAAGTCTCATTCAGCAGTATATTTGATATTAATAACGAGGTTTGACATCATATAAAAACATTTCAAAATGTTTACAATAAATTCATAACATCTTTTGATAGAATTCAAATCCATTGCAATCGACTTCCAATGGATCAATGGCTATAACAATGACTCCCTTCACGAGCGGTTCATCGAATCAATCTTTAATAAACAGATCTGAATGTCCTTCAAGTGAGACATCAACCTTTCGTTCACGAATCACTCTTTCACAAAACCCATTACGCGATAGACAGCTCTCATTAATACCACAGCAATCGAATCGATTTCAATTCAATAGTGCTTTTAATAATTATACGCCAACGAGTGCTAATAGCATAAGGAGTCGAAGCTCTGCTATTAATACTCCGTTCACCACTAGAACTTATTCGACTCCAAGTCTTGCTTCTAATCGAACTATTTCTCCAGTAATTGTTATACTAATAAAACTTCTTATTTGAAGCCAAAATAAACATTATTTTTTATTATTGTTATTTTTCTTTTCTTCAGATGATATTTGGTTACAGGCCTTATAAGGAGAAAGTCGTTCAAAGAGTGTTAGTTTTTTTTAATTATTTATTTCTTATAAATCTTTCCAAAACTAAGTATCATAATTAAATTAATTAAATATTCTTTATATTAATTATTTTAATTTAGGAGTCCTTACAGTCCATTCTGAAAAGGAATTCATATTTCATTCTGTCTTTCATTCAATACTCAACTAATGCTTTCTCTTTTTCGTTAATTGAAGCAAAATTTTCAAATTTTATGTAATGTAATTAATTTAATAATAAATAATAATATCGATTAAGTTTATTTGTAAAATATTGTGTCAAATAAAAATAACTTAATTATTGTAATTATATTTTAAATGTCGATTTATTGCATTAAAAACAATAAGAAGTGCACGATTTTAACTATAGATTATAGCTTTTGTAATGATATAACTTTCAAATTACTATTCAATCACTGGAATTTGCAATAAAGTAACGATTAGTTCTTTTTTATTTACTGATTGAACTCATTTCTCTAAAACCTACTGAAACGGGTCTTTAGTCTTTAGTCTTGACATTTCCTTAAAGCCATTGGCGATTAGAGAAAAAATTATTTATCAAACAAGTTTTTATCATAATGAGGATAGAACTGAAAAGTGTTATTATTTAATTCTATGTTAAGTGATTTTATTGCAATCAGTTTAACGGCAGTGGAGAATACGGACTGATCTGAAAGTTATCGAATGGAATTTCGAATGGAATTTCTTCGTGAGATAACTTTAACTGTGAATATTTCGATTGAAAATGTAAACCTAAAGCAAGTTTTCTCTATCACTCTTTTAAATGAAAAATAAGTTGGAACTGCTATTCATGCTGCTTAACGAACGAATTTGCATAACATTTATACCGATAATTGTCTGCATTAATAATTACTCTTTATATTATCTTCAACTCAACTAACTTTCTATTGACTTAATTGACCAGCTATTCAAATGTGGACAACATGTTAGTTCAAAATTGTTGTTCAAAAAATACTTATGATATGAGTCACTGAAACTACCATTAAATTATATGTTTCGAGTTCATTGAGTTCAATAGAAAAAAAAGAAGAAACTTTTGAGATTTAGCATTGAGATAGTTATGAGACGTTAAGATCATTAAACTATTGAAAACATAGCAATTTTTTGTAAACAAATAAAACTAAGAGATGATAACCCACTGCCCTTGAGATTCATTAGGTTATGGTCTAATGAGAGCTAAAACTCTTACTTTCTGTTATTCAACTCTCTTTCACTATTGATGTTGATGTTGACGGCCTTCGTTTCGAGAAAGAAAAATAGTTTGAAGACAGACCCAAACTTGTTTGAAGCCCTCATTCTTAAGGGGAGTCATTCATATCTTTCTAAATGTCCATTTAAGAGGTCTCTAAAGCAAGAAATGTTCATTTGATACCTAACTTTTTATAAGTGAAAGTGAAAGCTATTAAACTTTTGAACAAAGAATACTTCCATTAGCTCTGAGCTAAAGCTTTAAGGAATAAACTATTTATTGCATCTCAATAACTATTTATTGATTATTTCGTTCGAGTTAATAACAGACTTTAAATCAAGTTTAGAACAAAGACAGGAAATAGTTTTTATTCAAATTTTTGAATTTAAAATGAATCCTAAAAATATATTTGTTTTTTTATTGTCTGTTCAATTATTGAACGCGATTTCTATGAGCACTGAAGAGAATTTCAAACAAGTTGCGCCTAATTTCGATTCAAAAAAGTTGGCTCCAGTCGCAGATTTGGTCACAATGGTTCCCGATTATTATGATGAAGGAGAAGGTCCTGAAGATGAGGACTATAGCGATGACATCGTTGATACAGAAAAGCCTAAAGAAAGCGAAGACAAAGACAAAAATAGTGATATGGATAAGAAAATAACGGAAGAAGTTGTTGACGAAATGTATCGAAAGAACACTCCGTCAGAGAATGTGGAGATGGCTGTCGGAGGACTTTCTGGGATAATTACAAAACTGATAAAAGGGCCCAATAAGAAAGAATTACCTAAAAATGCGTCCGCAGAACGAGTCTATATTTATATGTCGAACATGTTTGCGGAGGAAATTGAAAAATCTGTTAAATCAATTTTGCCCAAAGTTTATGACTATACCTATACTATCAATGATCTACTTTCACAGAAATGCTTCAATTCTTTAGCACAATTCGGTGATAGAGCCAGAAAAGGAGAGCCCTGGGCTCTTGAAAGTAAGTCCATTATTATCAAAATTGTTTTGTAAGTTTAAAATTTAAAAAAACAATTTAAAAGTTAGTAATGATCATGAAATTTGCAATTTTTTCTCGAGCTCTTAACCCTCACAATTAATTATATTAATTTATGCGCTTCTTTAGTAAACATATTAAGCATAGTTTGAGTGAAAAATTGATTTCCGGCCTTAAAAATAGATAAAAAATGAAATATTTTCATTCAACTAATTTGAAAGAATAAATTGAAGATTTAGGTCATACGGATATCTCTTGAAAAACTAGTTATTGAAACCCTTTATACCATTAGAAACGTGATTCGAATGCAGATCTGCTGACTTTGAAAAAGTTGAAATACTTATCAATTTGATAATAATGTTTAGTATGAGAAGAGGAACTCGTTCAATATAAACATAAAAACTATTTTTGATCCGATAAAATCATAGATTGTATCAATTACTAATAATGAAACATTTGAAATAGTGATTAACTTCTATAGGAATAAAATAAACAACAAGCTCTTATAATATTAACTAATCTCACAACTATGTTTAGAACATTTTTTTTGAATTTATGCTCTATTCTAATTGAATGAAAAGAATTCCTTGTCTTTGCCAACTCGTTAGCCTGAATAGAAATATAGGAAACTTAAACATTAATTAGTTTTTTGTTTCTGACTTTACTGATCGACATAAAACCTAGTGATCTAAAAATGACGAATCAGAACTCTATCTCAATTTACTTAACAATTTAAAAGTTAAGAACTCATTCTATCAGTTAATCTTACAAACTTACAGTTTTTAGAAAATATGTTTTTTAAATATATGCTTTTATTTCATGATAAATAACTTACACTTTGATATGTGAAGCGATAATTGGCTCACATTTTTCAGGAAACTGTTCTACAGAAGTATATATTTGATTGAAAAATAAAAAGCTTAAGTGCTAAAAGTTTTCTGTTCTCACAATAAATAACTAGAAAAATAAGTAAATACGAGCAAAATTAAGCAAAATTTCAAACCTTATAATTTTTAATTCATGACAAGTTTCAGATTTTTCTAAGATCTAAACAGTTAAGGAAACGAATTCTCATTCAAATTATTATCAATTTTAAATTTCCGAAGTATAAAGTATTTGCTAATCGAAATTCTATTGTGTGTAAAATAGAAATGTTTATTACTTGAAAGTAAGTGAAAATCCTTATAAAACAGTTGTTCTTAAGAATTCTCGACTTTTTTACCTCACGTTTTTGGTTTCATAACAATTGGAGTTAAATAATTAAATTCAAATAATATAATGTGACGTACAATAAAAATAGTTTGATATAACGTTTTAGCTGAAAATGTTGTAATGATCTTTCCTTATGACGAAAATAAACTATGTTTAAATCACATCAAAACTTTCCTAACAAGTAAATTGCTTTGTTTCAAAATTTAGTCACATTCATGAATCAAAAATAGCATTAACAACTCGTTTCCTTATAAATTATTTTTAAAAGTTTCGCTTTTCACTGTTCTTGAAGACGAATTCGCTGCTCTCTTGGCGAAGATCTATAGAATGTCTTTTAGTGGAGAAATATATAATTTGAATATTAAATAAAATAATTTATAAGCATCTGGTATTTGATATGATATAAGAGGAGATAAAAACAGTTTTGCTCTAACAAAAAATGAAATAATTTATTACAATTTTGAACGAGAATCAGCTCTAAGAGTAATGCATTAATACAATGACAAATTCAATTTGACTCATAATATACTTTTGGTTTGAATTAATTGAACAAATGAAAAAATAAAATTTAAAGATTGAATTTATTATTGCAGTAATAGATTCTTCGGCAAAATTCACTCCATTGAGTTTAATGGATGGAACTTTTGTAGACTTAGGCAATTTCGATCAATGCTTACGTATAAAAGCTTACGAAGAAACCGAAGCTGGATTTAACTTTTTATTTAATGGCAGATATTGCTTAATTAAATTTAAAGTGCCTTTACCTCCACGAAAAAATCACCTCAAATATACTGAAAAGTTTTTCAATTACAAAAATACAAGTCTGGAAAATACGGTGAATTTACTTTAGATTTTGAGGGTTTCACAAGATTTCGAAAACTATTAACAACAATAATTAATTTATAGGCCGTTGACTATATTTCATCGTTTTCGCATAGCTTATATTCAAATCCTTTCTTGATGGGAATGTGTGTGCCTTCAAATTGTATGGCAAATGACATTCAAGTAGTATATCAAAATTGTAAGGAAATGATAAGTTTTATTGAAATTATGTCAATGAAACATAACGATAATCTGAGACATTTTTCAAATTCAAATTATAGTAATTCGATCATTAAAAATGTTATCAAAAATTTAGTTCTAGAAAAGTTTCACTTCAAAGTTGAAGTTGGAATGGATTGTTATACTGAAGAGGAGGAACTTCTTCTGATGAACCCAAATGGAATTGAATTTTGTCAATTCATTGCAATGTTAGTAGATTTTCAACTAAATGAATGCAAACCCGGATATCTTAAACTAAATTCAAGATTTTTATCTTATTTCAGTGCAGTTATAGGTTTGATGTCTACTATAGTAGTTTCGGCTACAGTTTATGAACTTTTAATGGAGTATAGGAGTGAAGATAACCAAAAATGTATCAAAAAATCGCAGTCACCGATACTATGCTTTTCTGCATACTCTAATACGAAAAAGTTATTCTCTCTAAAGCTTCGAAACAAAGATTTGCCATCTATTAATGGCATAAAAGTTATAACTATGATATGGATAGTAATTGCTAATGTCTATTTAGTCGGATATCAGCCACAAATGCGATCTTTTATAAGTATTTATTTCTTAAAATAAATTTTTTCTTAAAATTTTTTCAATTGCGTGATAACTTTTTTTTAACCAATTTTAGAGAGTGTTCACAAAGAGATTAGCCTAAGAGGTGGCAGTTTTATGTTTCAATTCATTCTTAACAGTTGGAACGCATCTGAAATATTCTTTTTAATCAGGTTTGAAAAATATTAATTTGAAATATTGTAATTCTTCGGCTGTTTGATTGATATAAACTAAGAAAATTTGATTTTTAATAACTTTCTTTGTTCTAAAAGTGGTTTCTTAATGGCCTTCACAATAATACCTCAATTGAGAAAACAAAACGGAAAACTTGATTTAACTAAATATGCAGTCATTCGATGGATAAGATTCACGCCATCGCTTATATTTGCAATTTTATTGATATTTTTAATGCCTGTATTACCAAATGGTGGACCAATATATAAATCAAGCACTTCTCACTTGTTTGAAGTTTGCGAAAAGAATTGGTGGAAAAGTTTACTCTACATAACAAATTGGTTCGAATCAAACGATATCGTAAGTAATCTTGTCTTCAGAAGGCGTGAGATTTTAAAACATTTATAAAAATTTCAGAATTCAGTAATTTTATGATAAAATTTTCAATTATAGTGTTTACCACATACTTGGTTTATAAGCTCTATCTTTCAATTACATTTAGTCGGAATAGTTGTCCTTTTATTGATTTACAAAAAGCCACGACTCGGTACTTTATTAAATGTTGGTTTAATCAGTATTGGAATTATAGTTCCAGCAATTGTCGCGTATAATAAGAAATTACCGGCAATTTCACCGATTATGAACAGACCATTACTAGAGTGAGGATCGCATTCATACTATACTCGAGACATTTTGAAAAATATTTTTCTCATTTTTAGTGAAATACCGAGTGATATCAAATATCTGCATTTTCTAATATTCAATCATTTTTCTTCATTCTTTATTGGTTTAATGATCGCTGTCATCATTTCTTCAAAAGAGGCTAAATTCAATTTAAATAAAGTAAAAACTCCAATAAAATTTAAGATAAATCCAATTTTTATCACTCTTTTAAACATTTTTTACACCAATGTTTAGATAATTCGAGTAATCGCTTGGATTGTTTTGCCGCTCATAAGTGTTGCTTCAGTTTTGATAACTTTTCGATGGAATGGTTGGACAACAGAGCCTTCGACAAAGCAATCGGTGGCTTATTATGGGTTACATAGAATTTTCTTCATTTCTTCCATCGCGTGGATTATTCACGAGTGCGTCAGTAAAAGAGGAGGTAATCAATTGATTGACAATTTTTAAATGAGTTCAAAGTATTTATAATACTGTATATTAAAAACTTTCTCTATAGGATATATCAATAGATATTTGTCACATAAACTATTTCTACCATTAAGTCGACTGACATATCAAATATATTTATTGAATTTGATAATTATTTGGTTCTATTATTTTACGAAACGAGATCTAATTGTCTTTCGAGACTTTGAATTAGTAAGTCTTTTAAAAACAGATCAAGAAATTTGAATGAATTTTAAAAAACTTTTATACAAATAGCTGACAACAACCGCTGGAATATTCGTGTTTACAGTAATTGTTTCAACATTCGCTCATTTAGTATTTGAGGCCCCGTTTCTTAATTTGTTTAAACATTTTTTCCCGAATAAATCTGAAGAAAAGAGTAAAAAATATGATAAAAACTTAAAAAATGGACATAATTTAAGTGTTATTGAAATCGAAAGTTCGAAAACAAACGGAAAACAAGAACGTGTTGAAAATGACGAGAACTATAATATTAGGCTTTAATTGTAATCGAATTTGAAAATTAAATTATTTAATATTTAAAACTTAATTTTGATTCAAGAAAATTCGACTCTTAATAAAATTTGACTTATAATGAACTTAAAAATTTTCATTCAAAGCCCATTTCGATTGGTTCAAGAGTTTCATTATGTAATCAATTATTAATATTTAATTTAAGAATAAATTAAGTTTTCTCTGCGCTAAAAATTTTTAAGAATTGAAAACAAGTAATATTTTGATCTTAATTTTCAACAAATAATATATGATAGATTATAAGAATTAGAGAAAAGTATTTAACAATAAATGAAAATCGATTTGAAAAAAGAAAACTTTTATTCAAAAATGTTTAATTAATTCAATATAAATAATACAGATATCTCTATACGTCATTTCTTCACTACAATAATTATAATAATAATTATAATAATATTCTGTACATTACATAAAAATTCTTGCAGATCAAAAAAAAGGAAAGAATTACTCTTAAAAGCCGCAGTAAATAATATAAACCTGAATAGAAATAAATGAAAATTTGATTCATGACTAGCGACCAAAAAGTTTATAAAAGAATTCAAAATTTGATGAGCTCGTTATTGAAAAATTACTTTTTTGTATTGTTTTCATCGACACAATAGATGTAATAATAGTTATGTGGACTCGAGAAAACAATCAATTAATTAGTTATTAATTAGTTATTATTTTTATTACAATTATGGGAATGGATC
>JAQIWZ010001984.1:0-10169 GCA_034697245.1 Malaconothrus monodactylus
TAGATCTCTATTTATTTATATATATCTTTTTTCATCCGTATGTTTATTTTAAAATCTGCTTTTTCAACAACACGTTGACTCTAAGTACTAACATTTTAAGTTTGTTGACAATTATTTGGTTGCTCTTTTCACATATTTCTTATGTCTCTTTTTTTACTCCTATGCAATAATAATAGATTGACGTTTGGAATCACAATAAACCGTTATTGCAGTCAACTTTGTGACTTGATTGCTGTTTCAACAATCGAATAAAAATGGCTAAATTTACAATCAAATTAATTCAAGTTAATAGAACTATTGGAGTACATGTGCTGCTAATACTCTGTTTTGTTGCAATTACAACATTTGCAAATTTAACACCAGAAAGAAGATTGAGCTCTAGAGTCGTTAGAACAAAATACGGTGGACTTCGAGGCTTTATAGTAACGCTTCCGAATAAAAATTTACAACCAGTAGAAGTATTTCTGGGTAAGTAATCTTTATAATGAAATAAGTTCACGAAAATTCTCTTATTTTTAGTGTTAACAATTTGCATAACAGCATAAAAAACGTATTTTATATTTAATCTTAAGCTCAAATTCAAATTCTATTTTTGAAGGCATTCCTTACGCTTCACCTCCAATGGGAAAATTAAGATTTATGCCGCCCGTAACACCTGCTATTTGGTCAGGAACACGAAGTGCCCAATCATCAGGTCCTGTTTGTCCACAAAAATTAATTGATGTGAACAACGAAACGGAAGCATTAAAGACAATGACTACGGGCAGACTTAATATATTGAAGCGATTATTACCAACATTGCAAAATCAGAGCGAAGATTGTCTCTATCTTAATATTTACGCGCCAGCGGTTGGTGAGTGTAATGTTAATACTGAAAGAGAGTAAAAAAGTATAACATGAAAACCACGTACATTACATTAAGCTTATATAACAGCTCCATTCATATAAAGTATTGATATTTTTTGAGTGTTTCAGCCCTAGAAATTCAAAGTGATTTGTTTGAATCATTTTATTCGAGGAAAGATATTATTATTATTATTCGTATCCTTTTTTACTGTTAAGTTTTTTTTTCTTTTTCATTATATGCTAGAAATTTAATATTGATATAGTTTGTGTTAAGACTGATTAAAATCCATAATATAATTTGCTTCACAATTTTTTTATTCACTTTTTCATTCATTTTTTCATCAAATCTGATCAAATTATTTTCATTTATTATTAAGATCTGAGATAAAGAATCATTTATTAATGTTCATTACAATGATTCAGAATTAAATTTTCTAATTTTTAATCAAAATCTATGCAAACAAAAAATTTTTTATGCGCAATACGCAAATGCAAACTTCACGACTTTATTTTTTTTAATGTAAAACAAGATGAACTTTATGCTGAAAAAAATTTTTTTTTTCTTTAATTCCCGATAAACCCATTGCTTTTTTACATATAAAAACAATAAATTATTCCTAGAAATTGATAGTTCACAAGTTTAGATAAAACTATGAGCTGATAAAATGTCATATTCATTGCTTAATCTTTAAATATGAGGTTTTATTCGCATAATTGTTTTTCAATTAACACTAAATTTATTGATTTAAATAATATTCACTTCATTTTTATCTAAAAATTAAAGGTTACGATAATAGAAAAATAGAGTAAACATAAAATATGCATAAAATAGCAGAACATTAGAAATAGCAATAATTTGATTGCTTGAGGCGCAAGAGATAAGTTTATTTTACAGAATAGACAGTAGTGTTGGTGAGAAAGTGAGAAATAGTATTCCAGTATATGATACGCAATATTGATGATACTCACAAGTTAGCCGAGCATCGAATTAAGAGACATATGTGCGCTGTCGCCCTATAACGTCTGTCTTCTGTTTTCTTTGAATTTAGAAAAATGCGTTCAACAGAAAAAACAATTTCATGCTATAAATTAGAACTTCTGGTTATTATCGCTAGTTTACACCAATATTCCACTTGTATTTATATTAATTAAATGTATCGATAAATTGAAACTCTTTTTTCTCCAACCTTGTGATCACTGGTCATTGATCCCGACTTTCATTAATGCTCTTTATGTTTGTTTTCTCTTATTTTTCTTAAGGTTTTTTTGTTACTCGAACCTCGAAATAACATGAGAATAACATGAGAATAACATGAGAATAGCACAAAATGATGAATTGACTTTATTTGCATTCATCCAATGATTTAAGAAACTATCCAAATATTCAAAAATGCGGCTTTTAGTGAAATAAATTTTTTTAAAAGTTAAGTTCATAAGAAAAGAACAGCACTAATGTCTGTAACCATTACTATTGTTAAAACTATTTTGTGAGAACTGACGCGCGATTAAATAATATAAATTACTGAAACACTAATACCAATAAACTTACCAAAACTTTTATAATTGTGAACATGAAATCAACTTTTATATAGTAAATCAAATTTATTAACTTTTTAATAAATCATTTAGAAATTGATCAAAATTGAAAAAAAAATAATTACTGAATAACTTATTGAATTTTAAAACAAGCGTCTAATTGAGAAAAATTAATTAAATTCATTAAAAAGAAAGCTGTCAAACATAGAGCTGTGATAATCCCGAAGTCTAAGCACTATTTCATTTTGTTGGGCATAGTGTTGCTCTAATATACAGTTCCTTTGAGAGTAATTGAGAATTTTGTCAATGAAGTAGTCCTGATGTGATAGACTTTAACAGATACTCAGCTTTGACGTCAATTTAACTAATTCTTAGCAACAGTAAAAAACTAATGCACATTAAAGTAACTCAAAGTAGTTGTACTAAAAAGTTGTTTTAGTGCACTATTTTTTATCTCACAAATATCTGGCCAATGACTTTATTTTTATAGTTATTGTTTTTTCCGTTTTTACAAATTATATTTCTTTTAAGCTTTTTTGCCTACACTTTGCACACAATTAAGTTTTGTGGCTTCCGTTCCAATATATGATGCCTTTCTATTGTGTTGTATATGACAATGAGTTCTTCGCGAGAAATATACAGAAAAGTTTGTGATATTCTTTACTTAAATGACAAAAAGTTGTAATATTGCCGCATCTCTCTGTGCGGTCTACAGTTTTTATTATAGTTCTCTTCCTTTATTCCTAACTCGAGAATATTTTTCAAAAAAATATCCGTTTTATATAAAAATGTTGCACAACGTTTTTTCTATCAGCGAACGCGTGAGAATCCATTTTTACTTCTTTTATGTTCAATTCTTCTTACTTGAATTCTTGTGATAAAATGAAATTGTTGTGATTCAAAGAATTTATAACAACAGAACTGATAGGTTAGGTTTAAAGGCTCTTAAAAGTTATTTCAGCGAAGCATTAGTCCCTCTCGTCAAATATTTTACACATTTAGAGTCTTCTGAAAGTTGATGTTAAATTGAATGGCCTGAGGCTGTGTGAGTGTTCTTCAACACACACACCAGAGCTGTATTGTTGAAATACACCAGAGCTAACCAATGTTTCCCTTCAACGATTACTATAATACTCAACTACTAATAAAAAGCTTCTCTCATCCATTGAGTACAAACACTCAGCTGTTGTATAAAAAAAGCGAATCATTTAGATTAGAGATAAGCGATCGCTGAGTGCAATAATAGCGTCAAAATGGAAATAAAAAAATATCGTGTATTACAATTGCGTAAATTTTTCTATATTTTCCACCAAATGCGAGACATTATTCTTTAATAAATTCCATTTAGAGTTAAGAATTTTCAGTTTTGAGGGCAAATCTATTCCGCGAATCTTATGATATGTCGAGATATGTCTCAATGTGTGAAACTTGAGAGATAGCGTTCTGTATATCAAAATAGTTTATAAAAAATTCTTATAATAGTCTCAAAAAAACTCATTTTAAAGTCTTTCCAAGAAACCAATTATTATTGACAGAGCTTTGAAAGAGAATTTTAAAACTTGAATTTTAAAATTTTTTTTTTCTTCATATATTTGATATAATTTTGTGATTATATCGAAAATTGAATCGACGATTAATTTCAAAATTATAATTTATGTCTTACGCCAAAAATAACTTTATATTAGTTTATTGTCTAAATTAATATCAATTAAAAAACAGATAATTGAAGCAGTCATATAAGACAGGCTTATGATCGATCCAGACTTTTATCTGATCCTTTTAGTAAAATTACATTTTTTAAATCATAAATTTTGACACATTCTTTGAAATTTATTTTCATTCATCTCAAGTTTAAAAATTAGAAAAAAATATGCAATAATATACTCGTCTTTGAAATTAAGTTAGATAGTATTGTTTGCAAATTGTGGTTTGTTATGTCATCCTTTCAATGATAAGCAAAATTTGGTAAAACTTTCTTTTGACAACCCACTGAATAGCATAATGCTATTTATGGTGCTTTTAATTCATTTAATTAACTTAAAAACTAATACTTATCATATAAATCAGTGCCAAATAGTTATTAAATATGAAATTTAATAAATTAAAAGCAGAGTTTTTGGAATAAAACTCTAAAAATGTTTGTATTTTTACAAAAAAAAAATGATAAAATCTCTACTTTTAATTAATCTAAAATTTTAATTTATCAAATTTCATTTTTAACCAGTATTTGGCACTGATTTATATAATAAGCATTAGATTTAGGTTTATTAAATGAATTTAAAGCAACATAAATAGCATTATGGGTTATCAAAGGAATGTTTTATCCGAAATTTTTTCTTGACTTTCTTTCATTTCAACTCTCAACCATTAAAAATAGTTTTTTTGGGTTCAAAGAACCGAAAGAAAAATAAAAATCATTTCATAACAACGCATAAATTCTCGTTGCTATCGAACTTAATTTTGAAGACTACAGAATTCATCCTTAAAACATACTTTCTTGCAAAGCAAGAATGCATGTCTGGTTATGATTACTATATTTTTAAAAACATGTTTCGTTAAATAAATCCACAAAAATGGATCACAACTGACCACTACATTTTAAAAATCCAATATTAATATCCTCTTCATAGTTAGTAATAATTGATAGACTCTTTCTCTTAATGTTACTTTTGATGAAGTTTAAGCTAAAAAATCGGTTAAGAATTAAGAGTCAAATTCTTCGAACTAAATAAAATGTCTTTAGAGCAAAAATTTAATTTCAAACCAAGAAGTGAAAAAAGTTCAGCTTAAAATATAGCAATTAGTGCTCATATAATTTTCAAACAAATTTAATTCAAGGACAAAAATAAGATTTTTTGTGCGGTTAATGAGCGATAGAGTTTAATTAAAATAAATTAAAAAACTCTTGATAATATGTGAAAAGAGATTAAGCTCACATAAATTTTTAGCACACACTTAACACACATTTAGGTAAAATTATCATAAATTTATTTTTAGATACTTTAGCAGATTTTTGCAAAATATTAATATTTGATAGATGTTTGAAAGATGAGTTCTAATACTAAAAGCATTTAGTATTTACATAAACAATTCATAAAAAATAGAGTTATATTTTTTATAAATGATTGATTAATAACATTTTTTCTTAAGGTTTTAGATATTATTTTACTTGAACTCAAACTTATTCTGTTTCTAAAATTTTAATATTTTTTCTCAAAGCAAATCAATCTTCAAACAGAATGTTTGATCCATATTATCATAATGTATATCATTGATTATTTGAATAGCATTAATATACATACAACCATTTTGTGAGCTGACATTTTAAAGCAGGAAAGACTTCAACAAGACTTATGGGAATCACAAAACCATGAATTTGTTTTAGAGAAGAAAAAAAAAGTTGGTTCAAAAAAAAAAAATACTAGAGTTGGTTCATATCAGTCGTCGATAGGTTATGCTTACTTAAGTGTAAAAGAAAGCAGGAACTCATGCCTCACAGATTATTGGGACACACGTTTCCAGTGGCTAAATATTAGTTATGACGAATTCTTAGTATGCATTTAATGTGGGCTTTTATGACTTATGTTATACATCATAAGTTACGTTATAGTTCTCTAAATGCAGAACTCTATTTATTAGCTCATATATGTTGATGTATTGTCCGTTTAACTTACAAGTTATGTCATACACCACTTTTCTCAAAATATAAAGCAAACAATCATAGCTTTTATTTAATTAATCTCCATCTGCTCTTTTCTCGTCTATTCTGTGTGTCTGTTCTGTTCTATGTGTCATTTTTGCACTTTTTTTTCTCTCTTATTTTGTATTGTTTTCATGTCAAACAATATCTTTTATTCTCGATCTTAACTATTTTTTAAGAACATATTTTTTATTTAACTTTTATTTGTATTCCACTAAAAAAAGTGCTCCTTTACTGTCTCTACAAAAGAAAATTGATATAAATTTACAGTGTTATGCTTACTAGTGCTGAATAAAAATCAAATATGTACGAATCCCTTAAAGTTTGTGTTAGAAAACCAAATATTAAGTTTAGGTTCAAAAAATAAAATAATACTTTTAGATATTTTATTTAAGACTTTAAAAATTTATGCTAAGATAAAATTACAATACTTTGTTATTCAAGTACTTATCAGCAAAGTTTAGTGAAAAACATTTTTTCAATCAAAAATGCTTAAGGTTTTTAAGGGTCTGTTCTCTTTAGATTCCATAAATTTAATGCGAATTATCAATAATTTAATATTTATTTTAAAAATTTTAATGCTCTGCCAAATATTCAAGTAAAACAAAAATTTTATTTTAAGATTGGGCTATAGTTAACTCTCACTATTACTAATTTGTATTTATTTTGGTTAAATTTTAACCTTCATTATTATGTGATTGATTGTAGATTTTCGCAATCGATGAATAGATTATAATTATTCAAATCTAATAATACATAAATAAATCATTTTGAATGATTGATTAGATATTAATTTCTGTCACTTTCTTTTGTTTTATAACTTAACGTTATGAATAAAGTGATACTCAGATCTGTTTCTAAAAGTAATATTTTATTCTGAAATAAAATTATTCCATTCATATTGAAGTCTTGCTGAAAATGGATTAGTTTATATTGAATCGAAGCTTTCATATAATTGATTCATATTTAATGTTCCTAAGAATGACATGAAATAAGAGACGGCATTAAACTTTTAATAGTATTCAGATATCAATTATGGATCTCATACATTAATCAAGTAATCGTAACAATTAATCTTCTGATTATATTAGATAGATCTACATCTTATTAAACTTATTTGAAATATCTCTTGAACCAGAATATATGTATTTTTAAGAGTTTGTTCTAAGAGTTATCAAATTCTGACTATGAAAAACATTTGCTGCTCTATGGAAAAGGTCGGGTCTGTTAGATCTAATAGGAGGGGATCAAAAACAGAAGAGGAAGTTTTTGGACCAATTTTTTTCTCAAATCAAATTATTATTCAATAAATTCGTCTTATTCTCGTGATGTGGCCTTTTGGCAATTTTAGTCATTTGTACTTTTCATTTAATTTTTCAGATCTGTTTAGTTCTGAATTTTCGCTGAAATATTCAGAAAATTAATAAAAAACAAAAACAATGAAAAGTTAATTTACGTGTGAATTTCTTTACTTAAATCTTTGATAGAGATATTTTTGATTTCTTGAGAAAAGATGAAAATTGAAGATTTAAATCGTCTGAATAGAGAAAAGATACTTATTTAATATATTTTGCTAAATAAGAGGAGAAATGACTTCTCTCTTACCTCAAGGGTGGACAGAGGAGAAAACAGCGGAAATCTGACAATCATTTGAGGCTTAATTTGAAGTTCTAAAATATATGCTGAGTGAACCCGAAGGGAATTGACCTGACCTGATACTTGATCTTTTCCACACTGCAACCAAAATATTAAATGTTATAGAAATCAAAGTAAATTTATTTCAACTTTTTATATCAATTTGATCTTAAAGTCTATATAAACTAAGAAACATTAGTTAACTTAAAACGATAACTCCTTATTGTTTTCTCTCGCATAACAAACTAATATTTTGACTCATATTCAAATATCAACGATTCTTGAATGTGATCGTGATTTGCAATAATATATACGTTTAATAAAAGTTATTGATAAATATTTGAAAAGATAAATTAAATAAAAATTTGAAATTTATGACTAATTTGTAAAAGTAGAGAAAAGGCCTAAATTGAAAATTGGTCGAAAATAGATTAGCTAATGATCAAATAGTTAAATTTTCTATTATTTTCTACTATTTAAAGATTTCTATTCATTATTAAAATCCAATTAAAATAAGAAAATTTCATAAATTAACGAAATGGTCCGTAAAGCGCTTCCGTTCATTAAATTTAAAGCCAATATTTGAATAATTGAAACGAAACTCAAATTCTAGTTAACTGTTTGCTTTTCGAATGGATGCATTTTCTCCTTGAGAAAGTTGATGTCATTTAGTGTTACTGATATCGAGCTCGTTAGCAAAATTCGAATTGATTGCAATTATTCAGTTCTAATTCAAACACACTTCCGGCACACATGAATCCCTTATTTTTCCTGAAGGCTAACTATTCATATAGTTTAGTCAATTCGTATAGTATATTCATTTCTGTCAAATAATAAGTTCAATAATAAGTTCACATTAAGTCTCCATTAAATGTTTAACATTGATTTGATAATCCACTCAAACCAAACTCTTAAATAATTATAAGTTTTGCAGAATTACTTAATACACAAAAGGTCAGCACTGAGAAAAAGATTAAATACTAAATGGCTGAACACCACAGGCAAGTTGGTTCAACTCTAGTTGGTTCAACTCTACTGTATTCTAAGGATGATTCTAGTAATGAGTGATAAAAAGACACAGAAAATAGACTTCACAAGTGCTGGATTTCATTTTACTTTAACAATACAGCCATTGAGCCATTTAAGAAAAGAAAAGATGAAAAAAACTTTTTATTAGTACTACTCAAGAGAATAAAGTGATAGACTCGGCAAAGAAATTGGGATAGACTTGAGATTAGCAGGTTTTGAGTCGAGACACAATCATTTCAATAATAATTTCTTCTCTTTGAAAAATTGATTTTCTAGTTTTCAATAAGAATATAAAATGCATACGAATTAGTTTAAAAGAAACTTGTGATCCAAGCAGTCCTTGCTTTAGGTATTTGTGTAGTTTTGACTCGATTGAAAAGTTCTCAAATCATTTTTTTGAGAATATATAAAGACTTAAGTGATTGAATATTTGTTTTTGAATTCATATAAAAAAGTAACCTTATATCGAATATAACCTTTAATTATATATTGAAAAGTCTAATATTTTTTTTTAATTTTCAAACTCTTTTTTGCAATATTTTTATTTTAAGTCTTCCTAATATTCATTCACAGCTTATAAGTCAGTCTCAGACTAATCAAAATATAATATTTGAGGAATAGAAATAATTTCCGTTTGAATTGTGTAGTTTTCTCAATAAAAGTTCATGTGTTTATAAATTATATTGAAATTATTATTATTATTACCTTTTCAATTATCAACGATTGGAAATAACAATTTTTAAGAATTTAGATTTTAGCCAAAAATTGTTCTTTTTTCTAGAATGAAATTTTATTTATTTCTATTTAATATCTTATGGAGTGATTGAAAACAAGATACAAAATGTGCCGAAAGTTATCAATTTTGGTTACTTTTTGACTTTTCTCAATGACATGATTAGGAGACACGAAGAAGTTAGGGATCACTTTTGGAGATTAATTTATCGATCGTAACATTATTTCTATGTAATCACATTCTATAATAAGGATCGAATTGCAAGCATTATGTAATGTAAAGTATAAACGAATGTTACATATTTCATGTTTTCAATTCATTTTCAATATACAGAGTTTGTTTATTTGTCAGAAAATCAAAAATTAATAACTTTAATAACTGAATCTCTTACGACTCCTGACAACAGAATTATTAAGTGCTTGTATTGATTAATAGTGTAGTTCCACTCATTCGTTACGCGCCTTTAAAAATCCATTATTGAGAGTACAAAAACCAAAACTCTATTAATGACCGACTCTTGTAATCAAATTTTATTTTTCTTGTTTTATTCTTAATATTAGACTAATATCTTTTGTTAGTTAATCTTTGTCTTACGTAAGAAAAAACGCAGTTGTGAGAGTTTGAAATAAGGATTCTTTAAATTCTTTAAATTCTTTAAATACTCGATGTAATGAATTAAAGAGTTTAATG
>JAQIWZ010001985.1:0-10166 GCA_034697245.1 Malaconothrus monodactylus
ATAGACTGTATTAAATACAGTACAATATAAACAATTGTAATAATATTATTACAAATCGATAGAAACCAACACTTTTTCTGTCAAACACTTTTCTCACATCTAAAAAATCTATTGATAACAAAAACGTTTGATCGCTAAAAAGTTTGAGAACAGAAAATGATAATCAATTGCTATTAAACTATATTTTTGAACAATTAATTCTACAAAAGATTTGAAAATTTCGAAGCATAAGAAGCGATCACTTCTATTATAAAACAATTGATTGAAAGTAAAAAATTGTATTTTTAACGCATTTTCGTTTCTTCTAACAAATTGAATGTATAAAAGAAACTGAAATGAAGTTCAAATCAAATGAATGCTTGAGCGCAAACGACTAGAATGAATATATTCTAAGAATATGAAATTTAATTTAAAATCTCATCATTAGTTGATTAACTAATCGAAAAAAGAAGAGAAAACATTAATATTTCACTTATAAATATTGTTTGCGTCAATCAAACAATTGTGATTTCAATACAATTATAATTAATTAATTATAAAAAACCATTTTTTAAAAATGAAATTTAATTCAAAGAACATTTAAGAAAACATTTTTAAGTTAAAAACAATTCTTAAGCAAATTAAGCTCAAGAACTCATTAACTTTTTTTAGGAAACAACGAGAGAATAGCGGCACAAATGTTCTGCGCATTAGTCTCTTCGGGATAGTATTCCATTGCAGTTCTCACCTGTTCTTCAGGAAAAATAGATGACAAATGAAAGTATAGTTTACGTCTGGAGTCATTCAAGACATGAGGAGACGTCACTCTAATCGGTCTCATAGGTGTCGGTTGTATTAAAGTTTGTTTCAACTCTTGTAACGGAACACTTGACGGACGAACAGGTACTGAAAGTGATTGATTGCGTAGTGATGACGATAATGAAGTGTTGTCTGAACTATTCCATGGATTTGATGGGTTGGGCGGCACTATTAGACCACCAGAACTTGTAGACCATATTTGATTTGGAAACGGAGCTGGAGGTGGAGTCATATTGAGTCTTGTGTCTGATGTCGAGTTGAGTCGAGCCATTGATGGCGAATAACATGGCGGCCAATTGGCCGATGAGTCGGGCGCTGAAGCGTTACGAGTCACTAATGTATGCAATGAGTCCTGTGATTGTGCCGATAAATATTGCGAATGTGGAGGAAATAGTAATGAATTGTTTTGTTGTTCGTGTAGTTTTTGTCCAAGTCGTGGTCCATCTGAACCCATACGTGTCAGCTGCCGATGAGGTCCAACCATTTGCTTCATTGGTTGACTGCCAACTGGCCCACAATTACTCTGATATTGATCGCAATGCCGTTGTTGTTGTTGGTGTTGAAGTCCGTGTTGTAATGAATGAAGTCTCGGATCATAACTTGGATTAAGAGTGAGTTGTCGTTGAAGTTTTCTGTGCAAATTTTTACTACTTTTGTCACACGTTTGTGTCATAAAATTTTTATCAAAGAATTGATAATTTCTATCTTCTTCTAAAGGCAGTGATTTTGTGGGCGCGACTGACTTAGTCCTAGAAAGCGGTAACTTCTTTCTGGACAAATCACATCCCATTTGAAGCGGTAAACTATGGGTGACCTTAAGTTTTGAGTCTCCAGGAGACGATTCCCTACTCTTACCCCTAGCCTTCACTTCTTGTATTTGAATCTTCGCTTGTTCCGCAAGTCTTTCAGTGACAGACTTTTGTGGAGCGTTACCTCTTTCTGGATGATAGTATTTACATTTGTTACCGTACGTACACTTCTTCCCATAAGGACATGGAGGAGGCAGTACTTCTGGAGGTTTAGGTCTCTTCCTTAAAAAATTATTTAGTGATGGCCCGTGTCTTCCTAGTGGGTCGTCGGGAGGCATAAACCGGTCGTTTACAAAGGAATACATAAGGAGACGTTCTTCGACCACTTTTTTGTACTCTGGGTTTTCGATTATGAGATCTCGATAGTTGTCATTTGAAACTACGATTCCATCGTTTTGTGACGCGAGTTTGAGTATATATCGATCGTCATAACATACCATTCGACGACCGCCAACATTACGAGAAGGCGTGAAAACTAATAGCCTTTCAGATTCCAATTGCAAAAGTATGTCTTGATCTGAATTTAGATAAAGAATTTGTTGTTTAAAAATTGTTTTTTTTCTTTCTTTTTTAAAAATAAAATTAATGTAATAAATCTCAAAACTTTAAAGTTCATGAAATATAGATATTTTTACTTCAGAGCAACTTATAATGAATTCACAGGACAACTAATGGCAAACTTGAAGTTATGGTTAAGTTATAAAAAATTGATTTCTTGTTAAATCATTTTTTTAACGTTCAAGAAATTCATTCATTTTTCTCGTAAGAGGAGTGCAATCATAAGCAAAATTTATGAAGGTTTCAAAATCGGTTAATTGAAAAAGAGAGCACATTAAAAGTTAAGTCTCATTCATAAACGTTTTTTGTTGAAACTTCTTGTAAGGCTATAACGGGAATAGAGTTGAGCTTAAATTTTATTTTGAAAGTCAAGTCAATTGAGAAGCAAAATGGTATTGAGTTCGCAATGGGTGGTAAACATCTTAAACTAAATTAATCAAAATTATTCAAAGACAGAAAAAGCAATTTATTCAGAAATGCTGTTAAGCCACTAAACTATCACGAATTTAAGATGAATTTGAGTATTAGTTTAGATTCAAGAAACCATCCCTTAAGGGTTTAGGTGAAGATAGGAGTTATAAAGGAGTGTAACCCTTATTAATAAAACATAGCATCCATTCTTTGGACGCACAAGATTTATTACAACCGTAACAACTAGTCTCGTGTCCTCAGGTTATCATAAAAGATGGTCAACTAGTTATTGATAACAACTCAAGTCAACGTATAGTAACAGCTCAACTTATTTTTTACGAAAATTAAATGAATGAAAGTTTTAACAATTATTTCTATATACTCTATGCGAACACTTAATGAAATTTTTATTTTTTCTTTTATTTTTTCTTCATATTTTATAAACTTTATGATTACATCCTCTTCACAATAGAAGTGGATTTTATTATTAGATAAAAAGTAAGAACAAGTTTTTTATTCCTTTTGTTGTTATCGTTTGCTTAATAATGAAATAATTTTATAGAAGATAACGGAAAATAGGAATACAGGAACTAATTATGAGATAAGTTTGTAGAGAATGCATGAGTTATAGCCTTGAATTATATGCATAAATACTATATTTTCTAATGCCATTCACTGATAAGTATTGATAATCAATAACAAAAAAAACTCTTTAAAACTTGATATCAAAACTTGACAGAAGCAAAAGAACTAAAAAAACAACTAAACATATGAATCAGAATGAGATTTCCTTCAGAACCAACAATGCTTTATGAGAAAAAGTTAATGGAATTTCATGTTTTCTCAACAGTATTTTCAACAATAAGAAGAAAAAAAATGTGAGATCACGAGTTCGTTGCTATCATTTTTAATAAAGCAGAAAAAAGGGAATGATAGTCTCTTCTAGATGAGTGCAGAGAAAAGCATTGAAATATAGTGGCCCTAATCTATAGAGTAGTCGGAAATACCTTTAATGGGCGCATCAGGTCTCGCAACTTCTTTTCTCCACATCGGCACGAAAACTGTTATCTCTCGGTGTCCTCTCGCTTGAAACCATTCCACACAAATTTTAATACCCATACAAGAAAAGCATTCTTTGTTGCCATGACTGTAGAGATGAGAAGAGAGTGAAAATATATATAAAACTTATATACAGTGGAGATAAAAAACAGAGAAAATAATATAAGAGAAAATTGAGAGTTTGATAATTGCATGTCAGCGGTCTTTGGGGCGTAACTGGAAGTAAGTCACGATTTGACCACTTTTCTATTCTTGAGCCGCACGTTTCTCGACCGATCGTGCGTTGAGTTCATGCAAAAAAGGAGTTTGCAATCAAAGATGGTATTAAACTTATTGCTACCAGAGATATGCTTAAAGCCAATTACAATCATTAAAAACATAATGCAATGCATTATTATTATTATTATTTACTGATACTTTACTGATAAGGCTTTATTTTATGATAGATTTTTGAGAGCGATAAAGAAGTCAAAATGCAGAAGCTATGATGTGCTCACTTTAAGTTTCACTTCAAAAATTTTAAGTGAATGTCAAGGCTATTCTAAACTAAAGGTCAAATGCCACTAAATGGTAGATAATGTAAGTTTAAATGTTTATAACTGACGATAAGTAGGCTTTTAGAAGTCAAAAATAAACCAAAATCTATAATGTTATTGACTTCAGTGAAAGTTTTTTCAACAAATAATACTCACAAATGTTCGATTATAATGAAAATGGAAACTAAATTTGGATCAATATTTTCCATTAAAACATAAGTAAAATATAGGCTTCAATGATAATTATTTTTAAATGATAATAGAAATAGAATCGAATAATAATAATAATAATGTGAAATAAATTGCACGATATATAAGACTTGCTATGAGTTTATTTTTAGTTAACATTAACTTTAGTTTCATTAAAGGACTTTACCACTTGGATATTTTCTGGAAAGGTTAATGAATTTTATATAACTGACACTAAAATTATGTTTCTATTTGTTTTGTTCTTCAAACTTGAGAGCAATAAAAAAGATCGATTCATATACTCAATGAGTAGTGGTTTTCAAGTGGTCTCAAAGTTTTACTAAAGAACAAGTCCAACAATCATTGGATAAGGAAAATAAGGAAAACTAAAGCTAAAATTGAGGAGAAAATTGAATTCTGAAACTAAAGTTAAATTAGAGGCCAAGCGGTTAATAAAAATAGATAAAAATAAAAATTTAGTAAATCAGTGACAGAAAGAGATTAAGAAAGAATGAATACCTGATCGCAACATTGCTGCCATCGATTACAATAGGTCTAAGATTTGGACTGTCATTATTATCACCAAAAAGTATTTCATCACCATTAGAATTATCATTAATAAAAGATGAAACTAATGTTTTTCCTAATCCACTAAAAACAGTAATAGTATTGTTTCCACCGGCGCCTAATTTGATTAATTCAGCTAAAAGTTCGTTTTGACCGGCATTTGGTCCCAATTTCATTAAAGCGATTTGCACTTGAGTTTCAGTGTATCCAAGTTTGAGAGCAAACTCAACACGTGAGGTATAATTAGGATCATTAATGATCACATCAAGTAATGTTTGTTGCGGTAAAGGACTTGTAGTAACATATTCATCAAACTCCTGTCCCAAAGTGTCAGAAATAGTTCGGGACACTTCATCGTGATGTGGAGGCACAGAACTATTGGCTGATTGTTCAGAATCATTGTTTTCATAATCGGAATCATAACTGGAATCTTCAGATTCAAGTAATCTTCTCAATGGCTTCTCTTCATTCCAGGTACCAGTGGTTGCATTTATGGCACTTATCATCTTTATATGGATTGAACGATAAAACGATATCGAATTTAATGATAAATAATTTATACAAATATTTTTTTGGCCAAAAAATTTGATTCCAAATCAAATGAATTAACAGAACATAACTTTTTCGCAAATGATTAAAAAACTTGTTAAACAATATTTACCAAAACACTACACTCAGGTTCAATATCGTCCACAACCGAATCATTTGAATCCATTTGGTATTCGTTGGACAGAGAGTTATCCAACACATCACATAAGGAGTGATGTTTTGAACTCCTGAAACAAAATAGTTTCGAAACAAATTTTAAATGAAACTAAAAACAGTTTATGAAAAACAGTTTATGAACGTGTATTGAAAAAAAGGGCAGCTCAGGAGCCAATGTCTATCACTATATAAGACAGCCTTACGTGAAAAAACTAATGATAAGACACTTGGAGTTTGTTAGTTTCTTAAGTCTCGCGCAACCAGCAGTTCATAGTTGCTCCCCTCCCATAACAGTGTCTGCCATGAGCTGTGCATACAGTGCATCATAGGTCCGGTTCATAGCAAAATTGTTCAGGTAATGGTAATCTGTGGCTCACAACAAAATGCTAGAACACATCCTGTTTTCTCAACAGGATCTTCTCCTTTCAGTTTTCCCATACCGTACAACTCGTATGTAACAAAACGCGCATTCGAAATACTCATCGCATTATAAATAGTTATCATAACACTAGACCTAAAATCGTGATCTGACGACTGTGAGCCGGATTTTAAAGTTTTAAAATATATGAAAAAAGAATTTTTCAATAAAAAATAAACACATACTGTCTTATTATAAATTTATACTAAGTTTGGTTCAAAATATCAAAATAGTTGAATAGTTTGTTATAAGCCTTAAGAGGAAAACTCTTATAATAATTATTACTGTATTTTTCTGATAGATCGTAAAACAAAAATGAATTTAGGAAATAGTGTTAAATGAATTTGGGTCATATAATTGAGTGATCTAATGATCTAATTGGTCAAAAATACTATTTATATAATTATGTCAACAATTACTGTAATGCTATTCTTATTATGCAATTGTTTAAATCATTTTAGTAATCACTTCGCTAAAACTTCTTAATCATTTAAAAGAATGCGTTCACTTTAAATTGCGTCTTAGAGCAATAGATAGAAAATGTTAATCTGGTATTGATTTAGCGCAAGAGATGAGATGGGATTGCAATGCAATGCTTTTATGTCCAAAATAAGCAAAACTTGTTGTGCTGTTAGTGAACTATTAAAAGGCGGATGCGTTCTTTTTTTGCGTTATATTTGGGAGCGATCGGCGGCGACCCACAACAAGGAGGATCTCCCTCAGGGCTTATATCTTATGCCACAATACATTCCAACTTATTTAACAAAAACAATCTAATTTTTACTTTGAGATTATGATATAACATATCTATCCTTGATTATTAATTCATTGAGAAATTTGTTTTAATTTAGTTATGTTTTACGCTATGAATTGCTCGAGTATTGGAATATTAATCCATAAAAATTGTTTTAAACCTTGACTAAAGAGATGATAAAATTTCAAAAAATCGATTTAAAAATTAAATGTGATTCGACTGTATCTGAACTTTAATGCATTTATATTTTAGAATATGTTTTCTCTTGTCCTTAGTCTTCGTCTATCTCTTTTTAACTTATATTAAATAACAGGTAAAATACAATGTATTACTTAATATGCCATTATTTACCATTATATAAGGCTTACCAGACCTGCAAAATACTAATTATATGGCTCGAGGAATAATTCAGTTTAAGCTCAAACTATTTTAAGCTATTTTTATGTAATCTTATAACATGGACAATAGGGAAACAGTTCGAAACAGTTCTTCGTAACTGGGTGTCAACTTTTCTCACAAAAATTCAATTCAAAACCAAATTTTCATTTTAATAGTCAACCATTTTTTGTTCAAATTATTTTTTAAACTGATTAATGTTTGAGATTTAACGCATATTTATTTTCAATGCATATCTAAAACAACAGCTAAATTTGTTTCAAGAATTTATATATAATCTAAAAGATGAGATAAATTAATCGTACAATTCTTAAGGTTGAAAACAACTCTAATATCCTAACGACTAAATTGCACTCAAATATCTTATTTTATAACTTGAACTCTACTTTTTATAACTCTTTTAGTTTGAATTATAATTTGTTTTATTGAGTTAAAAATAAGAGAGAAAAAATTTGATTCATTTGTCGGGCACATAGCAGTGATAACAATGATTACTGAGACGGATCTAACTGTAGGACTCAATTATATTCATAGTTACGCAGATATCGCATATCAACGCAATGCTAGTAATCATCGGCTTAACGGATAAGGACTTAAATAGAATTGAAACTAATCTTTAGCTATATTTATAGTGACTAATGATTTTTCAGAAGGAATTGAGTCTATGAAAAGTTCCGATTCCTGTGAAGTTCTTTCTGTTACGGATTTCTTGATCCGAAAACAGACAATAAAAAAATTGATGTCTTTTAGGTCTGCACTCAGGACTCACTCCGGATTCAGGAATCGATCGCGGATTCGAGTGTTCGTAATCTTTAACAAAACTACTTTTACGATAGTTGAAAAGTTTTTATAAGGAATTTTAGTTCACGGATAGAACACATGTCAATATCATATCAAAAGCTAAATTGCACTCAAAATTGTTTTTTTAATTCAATAAAGATTATTATCAATAAAAGTCTCACAAACAAAATTTGAGTTTAAATAAAAGTTAAGTTTGAAATGAAATAAATAAATATCTTCGGAATGTATTTATCTCAATATTTATCAAATTCAATACTATTATTGAACTAATAGAAGAGTAAATATTTAGTGAAAATATGGAAAATTTATCGTTTATTGTCGATATAAAAGTTAATTAATTAGAGGATAGAGGAAATTGTTATCTCAATGACGTCTTAAGATAAATAACAATTCAGATATAAATTATGATTTAACAAATTTTTCGCAATTTAAGGAATTTTTTATAACTCGACTACTATTTGACCCAATTTTATTACTATTGTTTCATTTTGTGGTTCTTTGCAACTATAATTAGACTCTAAACTATTTCAATATCTAATAAATTATGTCTAAATCTATTTCTAAACTTATATTCAACAAATTTTGTTAAACTCTAATTTTAACTTCAATTTAATATAAATTATTGTATTTTTTAATTCACTTTTTGTGTACTTATTGTCAAAATTGAAGTTTAAATCAAGACTTAAAAAAAATAATAAATATTTTATAAATGAATAAATGATTTTTATCCAACTTATAAATCCAATTAAAAATACGTTTGAAATGAACTTATAACAAAAACTATTGATAATTCATTTGAAGACTAATTGTTATTAATTATTACTAATTATTAACTCAAATAAAACAATAGTAAAACTCAATCAATAATCGAATTGTTGTCGAAATAAAACAATTTTTCATTTCATTAAAACGTCACGAATTCATAGAAAATAAAACACTTTTAATAAGGATTTGAAACTAAAATAACAAATAATTAAATAATCAAATAATAATTGGGAAAAAAAATTCAAAATTTGATCAAAACAAATGACTCACCAATTGATTAATCGAATAATAAAACGATCGCTTTAGACATCAGTTATTACAAAATTATTATTTAAATTAATATTAAATTAATTGATAAAATGGTAGAAATTATGATTGAAATGAATAGTGAAATGGTTTAAATAAAATAAACTTTCATTATTTAAACAATAAATGAATTAGAAACGAATGTTTATTAAATTAGAAATTTTAGTTCCGGTTTGAAAAGAGGTTTAAAGCGATAACTATTTAGTTATTCTCTCAAAATCACATTATATAACAAAAACTTATTGTATATTAAATGAAAACTTTTTTTCGAACAATTTATTTTTGATTTTTTTTCTCTCTTTTGAGAAATTAATTTAAAGCGAGAAATAAATAAAATTAATGAATAAAAACTTATTATTTAAAGGATTTATTTAGGATTAGGCCTAAAAATAGTTGATTGAGAGAAAAAATGTTATTTACTATTTAGTGAATGACATTATTGATGATTAAGTGGTCAAAAACACCTCCAATGAAAATGGACGACAAACCACTCAATGAAGAACTCGACTATCATTGGCTCTAACCTTACAATACGAATGCGTAAAAGTGAATGAAACCATACATTCAGGTTATGAAACTTTACAATAAGGTTATAACTGTTTTTTTTGTTATTACCGTTTTTTAGTTATTACTCAATTTTTAATACCTTATGTTATTTTCAATAAATTGCTTGAAATTATTTTTGGATTTTGTTATAGTTTTTAAAATATTTTTTATAAGTTTTTTTTCTATTTTCGGAGTCGTTCTCAAAGTTTTTTTGCATTTGATTTGTGTCTAAAATAGTTATTTATATCGATTTTGATGTTACATAAGAAACATAATTGGCTTTAAGCCAAATCTCATGTTATAACACAACGATTAGAAGCGCAAAGTTTAAAAAACTTTATTACAGATCAAACTTTTAATCTAATGAAAGTCAAGTACTTAGTGATAAATAAATGATAAAATAAATTTAACAAAATATCAAATATATTCCAATAATCATAACTATTATACCATATCTTTCTTACTATTGTTTTAATCGAATTTATAATCGAATTTATAATCGAAATGATATTAATTCAACGCTAATAACATTGGGTTTGATTATAGAG
>JAQIWZ010001986.1:0-10163 GCA_034697245.1 Malaconothrus monodactylus
AATTAAGTTTAATCATTCATTGCAACACTTGTGATACATTATTTACATATTATGTATTCTATAGGCTCAGGCTCTCATCTTTTAGAGCCTATGGACAACATAACTTATGACTAATTCAATAGGACTCTATCTTAAAGTTAGCATTTTATTTAAATAGACTGATTTACTTACCCCGACTGTATTAACAAAAAATTAATATATGGATGATTGTTAGCAACCCTTTTTCCTATTTTACACGACAATTGCATTTTACATTCTTCACTATCAATCTTGAAAAGGCTTAAAGTTTTTGAAGCAATTTCTTTCATATTGGATGACAATAAATGGTTGATCGAAGACATCCAATCATTAGATCCCGAACGAGACGTGAATGCTGGAGATGTCATTCCTTAAGAATCATTATTACAGATTATTTTGTATTTACATTTTATCACAATTTTCAAGTGTATATTCATTTCTAACTTAAATTTTCCCAACTTTAAACTTAGAAATGTTAGAAATGAGATCTTTATTATAATTAAAAGATAATAAATGAATGATTACCAGATCTAGCTAATATTAGTGGAGTCAAAGCTACCATCAGATATCCGGTTAGACCCATATATATTAGTGGTTTAGATAATAGCTTAATGATCGTAAATAATGGAATAAATGCAAATTTAAGTAATACAGGAGAGACTACTGCCAACACTCCTGTTCCTGAGACGACGGCCAAAATTGATGCGAATGTTTCAGCAAATGATGCCACGCGAATTTCGGCTACAATTTCAAAAGTCAATTAATGATTAAAAAGTTTTCAAAGTATTGAATAAATAATTAACAAGAAATCAAATAACTTTTCTTTTAAGAGAAACTTTTGATATAAAAAGTGGAAAATTTCTGAAATCAAAAAAGAAAGTTTAAAAAACTGTTCTTCTGATTATAGACTGACTTACATTTATTTTCTGCTCTCAAAGCTGTGATTATTGAAATTAATACAACTGTTCTTAAGAAAGTATACATAAATATTTTGGTGGACACTTTGAAAAGGTCTGTTTAAATTTGAATGACTGAACTGTTGAACTTTGAAAGAATGTTTGGATTCAAGATTATTGAAAGACTGGTCACTTTGTTGACCAACTTATAGATTTTATCACTGATTCCATATTACTACTATTTCCGCAATAAGAAATAGACATAAATACTATTTCCTTATTCTCGACCTAAAAGTGACTAATCCCTAATCCCTAATCTTCTCTATCCGTTTTACAAAATCAAAAGCATATCCTTAATGAGTTTTTTTTCAAATACAAAATATACTTTGAAATTATAAAACAAAAAATATTTTCAATATATTTCAAAATCAAAGGGGGGATCAGATGAAATATTTTTAATCTCAAATTCCTGAAGGCCTGAGAAAATATTTCTGTCATAAAATACTTTATTTGAAGATAAAAACATAAAATTAAGCTCTTTGGATAAATTTTGGCCAAAAAATCAAAAAAACCAATTTATACTTTGGTCCCCCCTTTGAGATTTTTTTCTTAAAACTTCCCGGATTATTATTACTAATAATAACGCAATCAAACCTAACAGGAATAAGATTAGCTCAAATACAATCAAACCTTAATAATGTTTTCCTTTTAGACTAATTTTTATTTCCAATCGCTGTCTATTTGCGAGTGAATCTTAAAGTTTATATACACTATTAATTTGATTACAATATACACAATGTATATGAGCTCTCATTATCGTAATTCAAGTTATGCCATGATATGATATGACAACTATTTTCTTTGAAACTGTTTCGAACTGTATCGATATGTTTTTTGAACTATGTATTAATATTCAAGAATGTTTTTATTGTCTTCGTACAAATATTTTCTAGTACTAAATAACTGATTAAATTTTCTTATATCTAAATTTCAAATAAAGAGTACGTTCAATATCCTGTCAACAAGATTATTGTTAAAATAATGAACAAATCTGATGAGATTAAAGCCATCTGTAACTGTATTATTCAGAAGCGCACTGCCGTAACCACGATTTTTAGGTTGGGGGCCAAAAAACAAATCAATTTAATTGTATCAAAATTTATAACAAAACTATTTTTCTATTACAATCATTTTTTGCGCACGAACTGTACTTCTCATTGATTTGACAAATTTGATATATAGACAACTTTACAGTCAGTTTAGGCGTTGAGATAGAAATGCATAAAAAATGCATTTTTATTAATTTTTTTGTTATAGTTTAAAATAAAACAATTTTTCTCATCCCTTCAGACCTACACTAAAATTTTCAAAAATCTGTGAAGGGCCCCCTTTGCTCATAGCTGATTACGGCTGTGCAAAAGCGTAGGCATAACTTTGAGGAGGAAAATAAAAACTCATGGGAGAATATGAAGTCACGTCGTATCAGAATCTCATAACTGCGTAACTCTATTGAACTCTTAAATTTTTGCGATAACAATGAAATATAAATATAAGCGGTTTTTTAGTTATAATTTATTAAATTATATTAATTATTACCTAAAAAACGGGGTACAAAATGCAAAAAAGTTCAAACTTATTGATTCTTTTGGGACTTCTCATAACTTTGATTTGTAAGTATTTCAGACTATTTTAATGTTTATGTTCTTTATGTTGTTTAAAAACTTTAAATTATTAATTTTGATTTAATAAAAGCAATCAAAGCTCAAGATTTTCAATGTCCAGAAGACAATGGTTGGCACAGAGATCCAAAAGATGCGCATAAGTTTTACCAGTGTGTGAACGGACACGCTTTCGAATATCACTGTCCGGACAATCTAGTCTTCAATGAAAACAATAATCAGTGCGATTTCAATGTTGGGCCAACTCATGATCCTAACGTCCAGACCACCGATCCACACACTGCACCGTCTGGAACTCGAGAAAGACATACTACAGTTCCTGCTAGTCTTCATTCTGATCCTAGCGTCCAGACCACCGATCCACACACTGCAGCGTCTGATCCACACACTGCAGCATCTGATCCACACACTGCACCGTCTGAAACTGTCCGACAAAGACATACTACAGTTCCTGCTAGTCTTTAGTAGCTCTCAACAACAAAGTCTGTCATTTATATCATTCAATCTATCATTAAATATGTTGACATTTTGAATGAAAATTATAAGTTTGAAATGTTATTTTATGAGCGAGTAGTCATTTGCTCCTTAAATATATGACAATTAAATTGATTTTGAAAAAAAATTTGCGATTTTATACCAAAATTAAATCTATTTCTGTAAATAAATTCTATAAATAAATCTAAAGTTTATCTGAAGATCTAAATAAAGTCTTATAGAATTGAAATATTTAGTGTAATAATTAATCACAAATAACTTGGTTATAAAAACCATACTTAAGATTGAATTAGGAAAAGTTCAAACTTAGATCAGAGTTTCTAAAACCGAAATACAATGAATTACAAACGACTTGAACATATCATTATTTTACACCTTATTCTCATGTGTTGATATTCACAAAGAAAAATAATTTATTTTAGTTTCTAAAAAGATAGGTCTTTGTGTCAAATCATTAGCGCATCGTTTGTTTAGTTTAAATAAATGAGTCCTAAATTGAATATTCAAAACTTTAAAAATTTGTTAATCAGATAATTGGGATCTTTTGTATCGATTTTAGGTCAATATTAATTTCAAAACTGGTCCATTAATTTTAGTCTTTTTAGTCGTTAATCAATGTCAAACTTACAAGACTTGACTAATTTGACTACTGTGTCAAAATAATCAATTTCTACCAATTCAGCTTTTACTCATCCGCAAGACCTAAAAAAATTGGGTAACTATTTATAAAACTCCTTTGATTTATAATCTTTTGATCAAAGGCTGTCTTTTAGATAAAATGAAAATTGTGGTGATTTTGACAATTCTATGCTATTATATCAACGATAATTCTTACTTAAAATAACTTATTGAGTGTAATAGGATTGCAATTTTTTGTTCACTTTAATTTGTTTCTCGTGAAATCCGTTTAGGTTTTTATGGTGCAAAACATTCATCCTTTTATATTTGATTTCCGAATTAGATTTTCGATTAAACTTATGACTTATTTATGTTGGTTTATTTTTACACTATTGAAATTCCAATTTAAAGCACATCTTTGATATCACTACTGATAACCGCAAATATACAAACAATACTGTATTTTTATAACAATCGAAAACTGGTTTTATAAAAACTTCTTCAGTGAAAACTTTTCACTGAAAACTGTGCTTAAAATGAATTAATTTAAAGGTTTTATCAACAGGCAAACATTTTCAATGGAGTAGAGGATTAATGACCACCATAAGAAACAATAATTTTATTAAAAAATACAATAATTAAAGATTTAATGATATAATGTGAAATGCTAACATGAGTAAAAATAGTTCATATTTTCAATGCTTGTTAGAATTGGGTTAAGTATACACTTTAACTGAATCACTGGCACATAAACTTATAATTCTTATGCATTATTACCTCAAGCCTATAAGTATTTAATTAATATCTTTCTATTTATTACTCTAAATATTATAAAGCGTTGAGGCTATAAATGGTGTCGAATAACAAAATTAGTCGTGATTTTTATTGAATTTATCAAAAATAAAAATATACTTTATTTCGTTTTAATGATAGAAAACCTTTATCGAAATTTTAAACGTTTTTTATCTGATTTTGTTTATTAATTATTTTTTAATGAATGATTTAATAAATATAATTTGAGTTCTTAACTGTTAATTAAAGCTTTAGATTTTGAAAATTAATTAATATTTTTTGGAGAAAAAAACGTTAGCTTAAAGTTTATTATACGTTAAGCCTTTATATCTCTAAACACATGATTAGTTAATTAAAGTAATGAAAATTATTGAGATATAAAATACTATATGAAATCAGAAAAACGATCAAATTTAACAACATTTGAGAAAAATATAATGAAAATTAAAAAATTTAACAACATTTTTACAATGAGAATATAATGTTTAGCTGGTGTGTGGATGATATACAAGCGTAACCTTTAGCAGTTCAATGTTGTTCAATAATGAAAAAGGATAAGGATTTAATTTATAACCAAAAAAACTCAACTTGTGCTCAGCTGTAACACTGAACTTAACTTATTTTAATTTAAAACTAGTTTCAGTTTTGAGGCAAAAATAAAATTTTAGTTTAAGAGATAAACTTCTTTTTTCTCAACTCACTTATTATCTATGAGAAATTCAGTTAGATTTATAAATTTTATAATAACAACCGCAGAGCAAACATTTTTTGCAAAAGACTCCAAAAAAAATTTGGCATTCAAACTATTTAAGGCACATATAATTTTTTTCATAGATATAATGTTTTAATCAAGTTATTAAATGAATACTTTTAAAATGCTTAATCAGTTCCAATTGATTTGAAGATCATTTGAGGTACAAATGAAACTGGTCTTTCGTAATGTGTTTGGCATTTAAAAAGTACACATTTTTCCGAAAATGGAATCAAAACTTAAAAGTTTAAAAATAATCGATCAATTAATCTTAAATCGGAAACGAGGAATGGTCGTAATAGGTTTCTGCCCATAACGAATAATCTATTTCTGGATACACGTGACACGGCATTAGAGGATTATGTTGAGAGGCCTGGAAGAACACGTTCGGTTGGGCTGCTCCAAAATTTATTTGAGTCTTACATAATAAATTAGCCAAACTCGTAACTCTTCTGATATTATCCAATTGAGCTGTAATAATAATTTATATTTGATTTATTGTTAACACTATTCTTGAGGAATCACTTCTAGAGTGTAACACTTTTTTGGGCTCTTTTTTGAATTTTAAATCAAAAAACAATTATTGTAATAATTTTGAAATTATCTTCACCTAAAGAGAAAGACCCAGATTGGTGTCCGTGTTCGAAATAGAACCTGTCGCCGAACTTAAAATGATAAAATTGGATTCCATTCATGCAGGCAAAAGTTGGCCCAAACGCCGCATCCGAAATTCGTCTCTCGGAAACTCCCCCAACGAATAAATCAATATCTTTCCAGTGTCTAAATTAGATTAGATTCGGATCATATTTATTAATATAAAAATGTTTAAAAAAGAAAATTACTTATAGAAGTCCTGGATTTTAGTCAATTGTTTCTTAGGGATGAAAGTCAATAAGTCATTCCAACTTTTGACTTTATATCTAAATAAAGAAAAATATTAATTGATAATTTTTATGGAAATTTAGTATTAATTACCCAAAGCAATAATCAAGATAATAAACATAAGCCGGGACCCCATGTTCTCGACCTCTCATTATATTAAAAGCAGGCAAATCTCTGCCAAAATTTTCAGTTCTAAGTTTGTAAAGAAAATTTTTAACATCTTGCGTGAAAAAAGGGTCAGACGATGCCGTCAGGTCTGTTATAAGCCCTTTAAGTATACCACCAGACTATCGAAAAAATTGTTTTTAAATTCATATCATGTTTTTTATGTTGTGCTTTATTGATTTCGTTACTTACATGACCCAAACTGACAGCTGTTGGTTCAAAAAAGTTATCTCTTAATAGATAAGAATAAGAGGTTTTATCTCCTAATAAAACTCTAAACAAATCGTTAATTTGTGAGTGTCCGAAACGACCAGCGGCTACAATATATTCTTGAATGCTTGACGGATTAGTGGTTGGATCATAAGTTGAATATCCCGAATAAGTTAAATCGAGGCCAAAATGCTTAGTGAGAGTTTTGCCCATTACTGCTGGCAAGTATTCTCCGTATATTATTTTTGATTCTTCAGCAATTAAAATCCTCCTGCATTCAAATTATATGCAATAACATTTTTAAAAACTTTGTCAAAAATACTTCTGGACAAACTAATTGCTTCGAAATAAATAAATTTTTAAAGTATCCCTTCTTTAATTGCTTTACTCAAAACTAATACAACTTTAAAGAGCTCTCTATCAGCGGAATAAAGCCGTATTTTTAGAGCAATAATATCAGAAATCTAAAGTACTTATCGAAACATGTTCTTAATTAGTTTTTTATCTAAATTTCCAAAAATAGAGTGTCCAAACCTAGCTTCTTGGAATAGGCGTTCATCATCCCAATGAGGATTAACCAGAGCCAGAGCATCAGTGTGTTGATTATGTCTTCTATGAAAAGTGGCGTGTAATGCTTGAAGTGCCGGGTGTTGACTCGCTCGGATCCCATCACCACTTTCGAAACAACGAAATCGAGGAGGCGTTGGACGAATGTTACACATGCGGTCAACGTTTGTCATGCTCGGAGGCAACATTTCTTCGTTCTTGGCATCGAAACCACTTCGTAATTTGCCTATAAATAATTTGTCGTGTTTATACGCAATCAATTAGATATTTCGTGCATAAACTTAATTCTTAGTCTTGTTTACAAATTTAATTATTTAAAAATGTTAAATATATTATAATTATTTAAAAATATTAAATATATTATAATTATTTTTCCCACTCTCATAAAAGCTATTTTCTATAACTAGACAAAGCCCTTAAGCGTATGCCATTCGTAGGAATTTTGTTTTATTAAATTATATTTTAAGAAATGAAAAATAAAATCAAAAATATATTCATAGATAGATTGAAAATTTATTTTTAACATATAAAAGAAAATAATACTAATACTAACCCCCTTCAAAAGTTCTGAGAGGCAATGTCTCGTTTAGCCTTAAACCATATAACTGAGACATGTCGAAGACTTGCGTGGCTTGATTTAGTTGTTCGCGTGGACCTTTTTTTAAATACAAGGCATTTTTAAATATGATTCTGATCAAAATATTGTTTTACGTTATAATCTCTCATATCAGTTTTAAATTTAAATAAAGAAGTGATTGATCTTAATATAGAACATATGTCGTGAAACTTATATTTTTTTATTTATTTATTTTTCTTCTTAAATCTTTTGTGGTATTTTTTATCCATTAGAAGTTTGTTAATGTAAAACCTGTCAAACTATTGAGTTACAAAGAAAATAATGAAGTATTTGATAACCTTAATAAAATTGAGGTATAGGTTTGAGTTATTGATGAAAACTGTTCCTAAACTAATCTATTAATTAATGAAATTGTAAACTTCCTCTAAACTAATCAAAATTTAATTTTTCTAATTCATTAGCGGTTGAACAAAAGGTTTTATTTAATGAATAAATTAAAATATTGCGAAAGGTATGATTCATTAATAATAAACTAACACTATTTCCTAATTAGTTTAAACAATTATTGGACTTTTCCTCTCTATATATTATTGAATCGAGTGATATATCAATATCAAAATTAAGGCGTGCTGTGAATATTATGTAATATTTAATCTATTTTCTTTGTTCAATTTAATAGATAAACTTAAATTTAAGAAAAAAACATATTTTCAACTTTAACGTTCACTTTAATATTTAGCTTAAAGCTATTTTCAATATTATGTAATTTTGGTTTCAGTGAACAAAAATTAAGAGAACCTAAACTTTTTTTTCAAGCAAAATATTATTTAGTTTACTATTCGAGACGTAAGTAAATTTATTTCTATTTTGAAAATAGCTCGAGGTTTCAAATTTAAATAAAGTTATTTATATATCAAAATAACTCGTATTAAACTTCAAGAGTGAGATTTATTGCTGTTTAATTAACAGTCGTTAAAGAAAAATAGAGATTTGATATATTTAAAAAAAACTTTTGAGAGTTTGGTACTATTTTGAGTATAACATACCAAGACTGCAGGGGTTACACACTATAGTACGCACGAAATTAAGGCATGTCTGATTGTAAGCTTGATATAGGAAATCACTCGGAAGTAAAGGTTCAATTGGTAGGCATTCGGGATGTTTCGCCTCAGATGATGGACAACATTGAACATCAGTACCGAAAAACACAGTTCTCGCGATATCGTGGACAATGAACTGTCCGAAAGCCATAGTCATTGAAGTCAATTTATTATCAGCGATTGGAATATCAGGGAATAATTGCGAAGATAGTATTCTGGTATTGGGCAAATCAGAGCCGTCATGAGCCACTCGGGGGACTTCAATTCCGTCAGCATAATCGGGAGGAAGTAGTCTTCGGTGACAAGTGAATGATTTCCCCCAATTAGGATTTCTTAAATTATTACAACTGGCGTCAATAGTACGATAGGGAGAATTTGGATCACAATGCATAGTGACTGCACCGCTACAATCATTGTTCACATATTTTTGCACTAAAAATTTCTGGACATCTATTTTTGGTAATAGCGCTGAAGCATCGTATTTACTGATGCATTTACTATAAAATAAAATAATAATTTCAAATTATTATTCTTTAAGAATAAAAATTTTTATTGTCTATTATTTACGGAATGAGCGCGAGATAATTTTTTTTTCTTTTTGGTCGCGCATTCAATCATTAAATTTGAAAGAGAATCTTATTATTAAATTCATTTTGAATTGTTGAAAGTCATTTGCCGGCTGGTTGCCGACTGAATAAATGGTAATTCTTTTTGCTAAACAGTACATTTGTTTCAAGTTTATTAGATTTAAACAAAACAAAACAAAACAAACAAATTTAATGACTCATCCATGATAAAGACTTGAACGAGTTTGAGTAATTTAAATCTAATTATCTTTTGAAATGTTTTTTCGCCACCAGTTCTAATATAGTCACGCCTAACATTTATTCTTATTTTGGATTTTAAGTATAATAAAACTGCAATTTAGAATGATTTGAATCTAGTCTGGGGGTAAACGCGTTTCTTTTTACTTTCAACTATTTTAATGAGAGTTGAGTAAAACCATTAACCATTGTTTTAATAGTCAAAATGCAATTAAATCTGTTTAAGTTTTCTTGACATTTAATAAAATTTATTTTTACACCTCTGGATATGAGCTTTAAATAGTTAATTGAGTATTTTTTTGTTCAAAATTCAAAACTCTTGATTAATAATTGTAAAAAAGTACTGTAATTTTTGTATGTCATTAGTGTTAAGTATTAATTATGAGAACGCTATACAACATATTTCCATATTTATATCAAAAATGAAATTAAGATAAATACACATTTATAACAATAAATTGATTTTTACTCAACAATAGAGGAAATAATTTTGAAGTACAAACAAACAAAACCGGAATCAAAGCATAACCAAAGAGTTACGCGAAATGATTAACAAACATGTTTTCCTCTTTTCCATAGCTGAGTACAG
>JAQIWZ010001987.1:0-10160 GCA_034697245.1 Malaconothrus monodactylus
TTACGCTTTGGTTACGCTGAGCTCTTGACCCCTACCCCCCTAAAACCATGCTACATAATTAATGGATGATGCCTTATAAGTTATAACTAAATATTAATATAGTTTCAAAAACTGTTTAATATTGATAATAATTAACAGCAATTAATTTCATTTCATTATTATTTTGTTATAAATGTTTTTTTTGTTAATTTTGCGCTTAAAATTTGATCAAAACTTTGATTCAATATATTTGTGAAAGTTTTTCGATTGTCCAAAAATTTGATCCATTTTTTACATTAATTGATTGACAATTGATTTGTATTTTTAATTTAATAATAATAATAATATTGAATAATATGTTTTTGAAGAAATATTTGTTATGCAATGATTTAGTGATTGAACTTAAGGCAAAATTGATGTATAGTTTCATTTCAATCAACAATTAGTAATATTGATCCAAAAAATTGTAGCGCAAATGTTCAACAGATCAGTCAATTGACTCTTCAATAGATTTGATTTGTCATAAATATCTATGAATTGTTTCAAATGTTTATGAATAGCTGTGATATAGCATAGAATGAATAACTCATTTGAGAATTGAATTAGAATAAGATTGAGGTCTAGTGGAAATGATGAGCAGAAGCCAATTATTGTCGACTGTGCTTTTATTGTCAATTTAATAGAAACTTGAGCTCAAACTTAGCTTTTGTGGTCATTTTTTGGGACCACTTAAGTGACCGCAAAGATGATGGAAAATGAATTAAATTGTTGAATAATTAAAGTTGAACCTTTTCCCTATATTTGAAAATGTAATAATTTATAGTTATATTTATGAATTGAATTCTACTTTAATTTGAAATGAAGTAACTGACAGGTCAGAGAAAATGTTAAACATTCAAATTTGTTAAAATCAATTATTTTTGCAATTTTTTTTGCAGTCAAAAATTTGAAGAATTGACTTCTTTTGACCTCCAATACTGAATGAGCAAAAATGAAATAAAAATATTTAAATTATAATTCTTTGATTTCAGGAAAAGAAGGATTGAACAGAATTTGTTTAGTGAGACATTGATTCCACTCAAACGGTTGTTTGATTTGCATATCTCTAGCCATTGCGTCTAAAGAACTATTTGCCTATAGATTAAACAATAGAATTAAAAAGTTTATAAATTAATAGCATTGATATTTTGCATTAAATATTATGATTTCAATTTGATTTACATTAAAGAAAATGAAAAATATTTCAATAGAATTTATCGTTAAAGAATTGTTTAGCATTGCATAAATTGCAATTTCTATTGCACTCACTCTAATGAGGACAGCGTTGAGGTCCTTATACCACACTTTTTCAACAAAACTGTCGGCCAGAGCTCTACCAAAGTTTGTACCTAATAATTGAGTAAATGAAAATAATTGAAACTCACTATAAATCTGTTCGTCCTCTTTATGCCTCACCAGAATCCCAGTCAACCTGAGCTAAATAGCCTGCAAATAATTAAGCGACAATTTATTAGTCAAATGAGTGGTGAATAAATTATGTCTAATTCATACCATCGAGTGTTGAATAACAAACGAGAATATCTTTTGTTGTTGGCAGTAATGAAGGAGTTTTCATAGAAGAAGTGGAAGGAGCTCTTGGCATTGGATTTGCCAAATATGGAGTTCCGTAATCTCTATTGACTATTGATTTTGTGAAAATATAAAAAAATTTGTTATATTTGAAATAAATAAGTGTGACGTAAGACATACTTCCACGACAACAATTAAAGAAAAACATTCGCGGCTTGTTTTGCAGAAGCGGACAATTTTCGTTATTAAAGATTTCAGTTAATAATTCTATTTGAATGGGCTCTTCGTCGTCACCTAGAATTTGTTTGTTTTCATTTCCGTGAGTGATAATCATAAAAACGAATGCGTTGTGATTTTTCAAGTCATCGCTTCGAGACAATTGAATCAATCGACTGACAATAGCCTTTGCGTCCAAATTTTTTTCCATAATCACATCGAAGTGCAACTGATAAAAGATATTACGGAAGCGTTGCATCTCTTTATAAGTTCCAATTGTAAAGTAGTTGTTGACTAATAGACAAAAACCTCTTGGACTATTTGTCATCGGATAAATACCACTGACAGAACTCAATGACCTGTCATTTCTTTTCAATGTGTCTCTAGTATTGTAATGACCAAAACTAAATTGTTCTCTATAGCCATTTCTAGGATCGCAACGCTTTAAATCAATCAAATCGAGTACTTTTGGTTGTAATAAATAAGCGATTGCGTCGTGTCCCGAATGCAATAATATTTTAATAAATTCATCAAATTCTTCGATATTATGCAACAAATGTTTTAAAATAAACTCTTTCCTCGATTTAGCGTCTGCTGTAGACTAAAAAATGAATTTTAAACTATATTAATATTTGTAATAATTTAGTATAAATTAATTGTCCTAAAACTAAAACTACACAATTTATTACGGAATTTGATAATCAAATCATAAAAAAATGAATTATTTGATAAAAATCGCTAAACTTAATACTCACAAAAGTGTCCAATGGTTTCAAATAATTTTGAAAACAACTCGACCTGAGGTGTAGTAACAATTTGTCTAAACTGATTAATTGACACAATCGATCGCAATTTTCATTAATAAAAACTAAAATGTCATCCATTTTTTATTCTAATAAGCCTTTTGCCTTTAAATAAGTAGAGCTAAATTCTTTCACTTTTTATTATCTCTTTAGTGATAATGAAAAGCTTTAATCTCGTTACCAACGCTTTGATTTGACTAAAGTTATCAAATTTTGATTGTTGTGCTATAAATTTAAAATAAATCGTTTCCGAATCATAAATGTGCAAAATATTCTATTTTCAAATTTTTTGTCAGAATTGAGGAAATCAAACAAAAGCAAAACAGTCAAAAAGACTTAACGCAACATTAATTGTAGAATTTGTTTCTTTTAACAAACTTAAATTCAACTTTTATTAACTTTGATCAAAATAAACCATTTGAACTTTTATAAGTAATAGGGAGTAATCAAATTCTCGGCTTTGAAAATGAGTAAACTTCAATTTTGATGCAACGCATTTGAGTTCAATCATCGAACTTCAATATCTTTAAAAAAAAGTTTTTAGATTTGTTTTCTTTTTGCTTTCTTTTTGCTTTCTTTTTGCTTTCTTTTTGCTTTCTTTTTGCTAACTCATTTTGAACTCTTGCACTGATATGTAAGATATTCTTAATTTCCCCTTCAATTCCAAAGGTAAGGAATGAAAGTGGAATTTCAATTGAATCATTGTATAGGAATTGGTATTTCAAAGACTTATTTGCAGGCAATATAGATAAAGTAAATTTAGTTGAGAAAAAATTTAAATGAATCAAAAATAATTCTTATCAAATAGTATTATTGAATTGAATTTTGTAACTTTATTACTGAAACATTGAATTGAAATTAAGAACTACTTTATTCATTAAATAGTATAAAATGTATAAAAAATTGTTTTGAATAAAAGACGAACTCGAATAAAGTTAAGAGCGGACATAGTTTGTCATATTTATTAAAAAGGTCGCGGACAGTGGAGACCAGATGTATTTCGATCAATATCCGGAAAATGTTTGCCTTTTTGGGAACCAAATTCATGAAGACCTTCGCTATTAGTAATGCGATGCGTCAAACAATGAGATATCACTAAATAAATTTGTTTAAAATTGATTTTACCGTTAATTTATTTTTAAAAAATGATCTATCATGATCTACTATCATAGCATTACCTGATCCATTACTTGCCTCCAATTGAGTCAATATATTTATTACTTGTCTAATTAAATAAAATTGCGATAAGTTTTGAAGATTGGAATTTGACTTTTGCAAATTTAATCAATTGTGTGTCAAACCTTTAGTTTTGAAGAATATGACACTTTACCTGTGCTTTGGAGGGATGGTATCTATAGTATATAGTGCTGCTCGAGTTGAGACTACATTAACACTTTGAGAACAATCACAGATCAGTTCAATGCATTGATCTTCAAACCGATTTTCGACAACAATTGTCAAACCCGACCAGTTTTTAGTCATGTAATATGCAGTCATTCCTTCGCGGCTCTAAATTTGTTTGAAATTAAAATCTATTTTAAAAATGTGTTCAATAAATCAAAATGAAATGAGACCTCATGTCTTTTGCCTTCAGATAGAGTTAAATTGATTACAGCATCGGCCAAAACATAATAAGAGGGAATAACTGTTTCTACTGATAATGGTTTAGCTGAAGCTATAGCCAAAAGAAATTTTGGATATTTTTCAAAGCTATCTATAGCTGGAGATCAAAAAAGATCTTTTATTCACACAAAAATTGCTCTCAAAAATCAGAGACTCACTGGTTTGCCAATGATTGAATGCAAAGCATACAATCACATAAATTCCAGGCTTAAGAATAGCATCACATCCAACACATCCTCGAACTTGACGTTCGCTGTGTTTCACATACTTTCCTATCTCTCCATTCGATTTATTGAATGACTGGAATACAGCTACGCCTAAATCGATTTGATTTTGCGACGATTTATTCGCACTTCTTTTTCCCTCTTGGAATAAAGTGAGCTCTACTTCTGTAGACTTATTAACCGTGAAAACAAAAACGCCTAAATTGTGAGTATCAAATGAGTTTGCGGGCAATACTCCTTGAAGACGAATTTCATTCCAGTCAAATCTGACTTTACAAATATCTATACTATCAAAGTATTTGAGAACATCACTGAATGACATCCAAAAAACTCCTTCATTATCTCCTTCGCCGTGTGGTAAAAGCTTTTTTCTTAAAGATGGTGTCCAAAGAGAACTATTGTCAGACCAGTTGCCATTCCATGAACAGTGACCCCAAGGATTCCTCAGTCTAAGCAAACGATGGCCGTCAATATCTTGAACATCTAATAAAGAGTATGCATGTCTGGGCCTCAAACCAACGCTAAGATATTGTTCATCATTTAATCTAATACTTCCTCCACCACAAGAAGCGCCCATAAGAAAGCCAGCAGTCCTTAAACGATAAACTAAATTTCAATTTTGTTCATTTTATTTATCAATTTTTCTGGTTTAATAGCAAATAATTAATTTTGTGCCAAATTATCAAATTTTTTGAGTACCGGAATATTAATTTTTTCAAAGTTCAAAGTTGATAGGTATACAGGTTTATAGGTTTATAGGTTGATCGTGTGACTGGACAGGAAAGAGAGTTGGGCTCGGATGCCATTCATAAATATATTGAAGACAAAACTGTTAAGTTAAACTGTTACTACTGTTATACTATAAAGTGCAGTTTAAAAATCCATAGAGCAAACCTACTCTAATGAGTTTCAAATTTAAGCTAAACTCATAACTATTGTAATATTGTTGAACTCTATTAAAACAATTTATTTGATACTAGAAGTTGGCCCATTCAAAAGAACGGGTAAAATATATAACAAAATCTCAGTAGTCAGAACCCGTGACCAACCCGTTCGACCCAGCCAGACTCGTGATCGAGCAACTCATTCCTGTGAACAAATTATTGATTGCCGCGACCACTCATTGATTACCGTCAAAAATTAGAGAGATCCAGACCCTGGTCAATCGTACAGTTCAGGTGATTCGGCTACTTCGAAAAAAGTGGTCAGTTATCCAAAATTGATTTAAATCTGAAGTTACTCTATCGCCATCTATTTATAATAAACTCTAAACTCTATAGTATAAAATTTGCCCATAGAAAAGCATTAGTGGCGTAGCCTTTTCTTCTGTAATTTGGCCACTGGTCATTTTTCGGGAAAATGAATAGCCAGTGCTGCCCCTCCTGGTCATACTGATTCCGAATATGTAATTTATATCACACAGTTTGAATGCATAGAAGGACATACATATATACATAGAGACATATGTGCTCTGAAATTTGATTTGTTCAAAACTATTATTGATAATGAAAAAGTACTGAACTCGAACCTTGAACTCAAAAGCTTAGTCCAAACTAAGTCTACATCAATTTTTTCATTGTTTTTCAGATTCGTATTTGGATGCAATTGTATGCACTGAATCGGAGAACCAGTCAATGTTGAAAGTCCTTCAATCGTTCGTCCAGAGACTAATGCTTCATAACAGCCGTACAATTTAGCCATTGCTTTCTCTATTAATGCTACCCAGAGTTGCTTATTTTTCGCCTGCTATTTATAGAATTTGAAATAAATTGGTTAAAATTAAAATTTGTTCCCCCAATAAAAATGAGTAAATTTAGTTTATAGACATTGAAAAAAGCACAAAATAATTGACAAAATTTACTGAATAGACGAGATATCCTCTCGAATCACATGGCAATAAGTCGTCCACAAGAACTGTAGTCCATTTGCCATCTTTACAGAGACGGATCTGATAGACTCCTTCTGTGCATATCTCTCTTGTTATCATCACTTTTTTGACTAATTCTGGTTTTTCAGCGAGAACTGCGAGTGCACTCAAAAACCAACAATTTCCTAAAACGCCTTGAGATATATCAGAAGGCATTGGTGTCCGAAATACAGCCCATTCCAAACTTGAACTATTATCGCATTTAATTTGATTGGGTCTTAACCATTGGATTGTGTTTTGATTGATTTGAGTTTCTCTCGGGTTGAAATACAATGATTTGGGCAAAGGAGGAAATGAGTCGTCAACAAAATTGATTTTACTTTTTTGGCAAAACTTGACAATTCTTAGCCAATCATTTTTAGATTCATTTTCTTCAATCATACGTAAAGTTTCATTGGATTCAGTCGCTCCAAAATATAGATTTCTCTCATACAGAACAGGTCGAGAAGATCTGCCAGGACTGAGATGAACAGAATCTGGCCTCGAAGTCAAAATACGTCTGGAGTGTTGACATACCTCACATCTATAACGAGAAGTAGGATTAAGGAAAGTACAGGCAGAACATTCCCATTTAGATTTGTTTCGCGTTAGATCGCGTCTCAAAACATTGTTAACGGCAGAAGAATTAGTGGTAAATCTTTGATCGCAGTCTCTCTTATCTCTAACAACTGATGGATTTATATTTTTCACATCTGATCTCTTACATCCACAAACACTGCAATTCTGAGAAACGATTTCATTTTTAAGGGTGCATTTAATACATTCCCAAATTTGATTTTGTCTCAAAGTTGAACAGTCTTTGATTGTAGTGCTGTTTATCTTCGATCCACCACAAGCTGTGCAGTATTTGTTATCTTTTGAATTGATTAAAGTGCATTTTATACATGTCCAACCCATTGATGATACTCTGCGAGAAGTCATCTTAAATTAATAATTGATCAAATTTTTTCCAGTAGACAGTTATATAATTACTATGAATTAAATTACAGGAGAACGTAATAATGATGCAATATTTCAATACAATCTCAAGCGATGATAAAACTATAAAAAAAACTAATAGATAAAAACTGATTCACACAACAAATGAAAATGGTTTATGTAATCAATAATAAATGAAATTGGAACCTTTTATTTGATTCAACTAAAACTTGTTATATTAAAATTATTATTACCTTATTTTGGAATGTGATCGACTTGTGAGTAGAAATTTTAACACAATTTGTAAACGATTTGCAAAATATATCGTTCAAATTCAACAATAACTCTATAAGTCGTCAATTCTAATGGGAATCGATTTCGAAAACTCAAGAAACTTCATGAGTTGACGTAATATTCATTTAAATGATATTTTATTTGCATAATTCAATTTTAATCACAAAGAAAGTCATACAGTTTTTACATAGTTTTAATCTCTTTGCTCTAATACGCTGTAGATATGTTGCCATAAATAATATTATCAGCACTTGAATGAGATTCAAAACTCTGTTTGAAGAGTTGAAAAAAAATCATTATTAATTTGTTATGACTATATATTTTTTATATACATGTATTATAAAATTTAAGTGAAAATAGAGAAATTAATAAGGAAAAAAAATTCATACCTGCATCAACTTAAACTGTTGGAAAGTTTTTGAAATAAAGTTTTAACCTCTTGTGAGATCACAAGTTTCTGATAATTATTTCCTTAAATTTAAATTTATTTAAGAAATTGTTAAAATTTAGAAGTTTTCCAAAAGAATATCTGATAATTTTTCAAAAATTTTGAGATACTTGAAAAAATTGCAGAAATTGACAGCAATACTCGCAAGTCAATGACATTATGCATGAAAAAGTAATTTTATGTGTCAATAATCCTAACTAAATAACTCAATTGACAATTTTAACTGTCAATATTATTATACTTAATAAATCGTTTAACAATGACTCGACAAAAATAAGACAATTTCATACATTTGCTCAATTGTATAGCTTTTTTGCTGAAATCATTTTTATTAAATAAATTTAAACAATTCATTAAATTAATTGCTTTAAAGTTGGTTAAACTTAAATCTTGAGTTGGATCACATTTGATCGCTTGAATTGGCTTTTTTTGCTCTTCAATGCATCTACAGTACTGTACAAGTAATGAATTGCTACACAATGCAATGCAATGCAATGCAATGCAATACAGAACAGAGAAGTCAATTAATTAGATATTGATATTATGAAAATAATTGATGAAACACAATAAGCTATGACATGGATTTTTGAAAATCAAAACCGTTATAAAGTTGTCTTATAGAAATTTGCATTTTCTTTTACTTCAAATTATATAAGTTGCATAGTTTTGTTGGAGAAAATGATTTTCAATTTTGTTAAAAAGTTCAATTTGTTACTATTCATTAAAAAAATTATAACTTAGCTCTAATCATAACAATTTAAATGATAATTTGTAAGATACAAACTTTTAAGCATAAAAATTTGTGTTCATCATTACTTGATTTGAAAGTAAAAAAATTTCTTTCCAAAGATTATTCAAACTTATATCAATCATTAACAAAAAAAAACGTTAAAAGAATAACATTAGTTTTTATTAAGCTATTCAAGTTTTGTGTAGATAATTAACTTAAAAAATTGAGTGAAAATTAATATTATAGTAGAAAGTTGTTATTCATTGCAAATAAAATGATGACTTTATGGGCTTTAATAATTGAAATATTATGAAACGAAAAAAACTAATTTAGTGGCGATTTACTCGTGAAATCCAAAGCAAGTTCTTATGTTGCTATTCTTTACTTCATCTCTACTCAAATAACTTGATAATCACCTGCGAAACTATCAAAATTATCAAAATTTGCTGATTTGAAGCTCGATATTAAGAATATATTGAGTTTATTATTTTAATATCAGTCTATTTGTGATGAAAAACAATGTATAAGTTGGTTATGTTTTTGTTTTTGAAATTTGAATCTATTTGAAGATTGCATAAAATAATGCCTGGATATGAATCGGAAAGATTCGTTAACTTATCGCAATCAGAAAAATGTGAATTGACATGTAGTATATGTCAAGACATCTTTCGATGTCCTGTTGTTGCCAATTGTTGTCTTCAAACGTTTTGCGAGGAATGTATTAATGATTGGCTCAAAACAAACAAGTCTTGTCCATATGATAGAAAAGAATTGAACCCAAATCAATTAACACGTCCTCCGAGGTATGCGCTTTCAAATCTAATTAGTTATATTTAATATAAGATTAATATTTGAATTTAAGAGCAATGATTAATATGTTGGGAAAACTGAAAATAAAATGTGATTTTCGAGAAAAAGGTTGTAAAGAAATTTTAGTATTAGAAAATTTGGCACAACATTTGCTTTCGTGTCGTTATAATGTCGATAAAACTAAGAAATGCAAAAAATGCTTATGTGATGTAAAGTCTAGTCACGATTGTGTTAAGGCTCTTATGGAACTCAACAAAAAGGCTAACGAAGAAATTGATTCATTGAAGAAGAGATACGAATCAACGAGTAGTAGACCAGAAATTAGTAGTCGATTCAATTCTGACCAAAGAGAAGGATCATTATTACGCGAATTAAGAGATTTAAAGCTTGAGAAAGAAAACTTCTTGAAAACAATACAAGAGCTGTCCAACTGTCAAACTGTGAATTACTCATCTGCTGGAGCTTCAGCGGTAAATATGATTAAAAGCTAAAAATCACTAATTGTTAATACTATGTGCAAAAAGTTATTAAATACTAAATTTTATTAATTAATTACAGAATAAAAGTCAACAGTTATTTAGAGCTGGACCAAAAACCACTTTCACCTCTTCTTCAGAGG
>JAQIWZ010001988.1:0-10155 GCA_034697245.1 Malaconothrus monodactylus
AAAAGTTTTTTGATAAACTATTTTTTTGTTCCAATTTAATAATTGCATATTCGCTGATAAAGCAATACTTTGCGGCTTATCCTTAATCATTGTAAATGATATAATTTATATTCATATCGAGTTCCGAAAAGTTTGAATTATTTTGATGTCATTTCTATCTTGAAATGTATGTAATTTCACAAAAGAGTTAACAACAAATGTAATTACAATGTATATAATTATTATAGAAGATAAGTTTTATGAGATTAAGATTAAATAATTATCCACCTGGTATTGCACGCACAACACATTTATGAAATATATCTTATTAAAATGAATTATATTGTTTATATCTTTGGTTAGGGTTTTGGTCTTTATCATGAGCGACTTGTAACAAAACCACATCATTTATCAAGAAATTGCTTCATCAGGTCTCACTTGTAGACCTACTTCAATGTCTATTCCTTTTTAATATTTTTATCATTTTTAGCAACAAATCAAATACAAGACAAGAGATTTTTTCCCATAAAGAAAAGAATCTTAAGAGAGCCCAATCTTAAGTTATTTGCTCTACAATACGACATCTCACGAGTAGGTCTTTCTTTTTAGCGAAAAAAGAAAAATAATAATAAATATAAGTTGGATATGAATGACAAGCCGGACAACTAATAATGAGCAACTCTAATAATGATGCATTAATGATATGATCTCTTGTCCTTTTCTCATATTTTTACTTAATCTCTCTTTTTACTGTTATTACTGGTATTGCATTTCTATCCTTTCAATTAATTTCGCTCTATATTTAATCTTTTGAAAGCCTTCACTAAAATCTTATGCATTATTAATTGACTTCCGTCTTCTTTCCTATACTTGTATTGAATTTCTTTTGGAAAGTGATAGTTATTTAAAGTTTTAATAAAAAGAAAGTGATGTGAACTCATTTCACTGAATTGTGATGACATTTAGTGATGACACACATGATATTTACTGTCTTCTCAATTACACATCTCATAACTAGAAAGATGAGTCTAGTCTTAAAAACAATTGACTTATTAGAAACTCAATTCATTGTCTCCAACTATATTCTCAACTAGAAATTAGTTGGAAATAATAGGCTTTGAGATAAAACAGTTACTTCTCAAAGTTGTAATGAGATGGGAATTACTGCTGATGTTTATACTAAATGTACATCAATTTTGTGAGTTTACTTATTTGTCTACTAAACAGCCAATACTACACTGACAGCTCTGATCTAAACTTAAATAACATAAGAGATATCTAAATTATATCATTAAGATTTGGTTCAGTTCGCAAATGAATCCATTTTTAGATTATTTTAATTATATGCAAATGAAAACTTTAATTCAATAAATTAGATAAAGTTGTAAAAGGAGCTAAAAAAGCACTTTAAATGGACTTTATTTTGCACAATAAACCAGAAAAATTCAAAAATATACTAATTGAAAGTGAATTATTTGCCTCTTTTACATATTTATCTTACTTAATGTATACTAAACTAATAATCAGTTTAGTTGAATAAATGAATGAATTTTCTTTTCTAAATGAATCGCTTAGTCGTGTGTAAAATTCAATCAAAATTTATTTTCTGATTGAATATTTAATAATAATAATAATAATAATATAATATAATTCGCAGTTATGTTTTTATATTATAAGGTATAAAATGTGATTTTATATTAAAATATTATTATTATGTAATTTATAATTTTGATCGTTGAATGAATGTGTGTCATATTTAGAATGCATAACTGGATAGTTCACAAAAATGAGGAAAATATATCAATAATGCATTCAATTTTGAGCTCAACTAAATTCCTATTTGAGAGCATGACTCGCAATGAGTTTAGTTCAAAATCCAATTGATTCGGTCCATACATTTGTGTTCATTCGCACGCAACTCAATTACAACAGCACCTCAGGTTTGTCTAAATACTAGATTCTTCACTTTTTTTTCTTATTCACTTTTATTGGGGTTTTTTTCTGTCAGTTCTGATTACTTTTTTTCCTGCTTTTTACAAATGATCAACAAATTTGATGAAATTTTCTGAATATGAAATGAATTAACAGCTGTCTAAAAAAATATATAATTTTTATGCAAATCAACTTTCACAACAACCAGTTTGAATATGCAATCATTACAATTAAGAAATAAGATTATAATTACATTAAAATGTATGAAAATATGTGGAAATTTGTTTTTTTAAAATAATTGATCAGTTGTACAGTATGTGCAATACTGTATTATGAAATATCATCTTAGTCTAAATTAAAAGGAAATTCAAAACAATGAAATATTGATCGAATTTCTTATTCAAGATAACTTGCTTTTCAATGCCTTATATCATTCATTTTTCAAGTTATGTATATTCTGTAATTCAATACTTGAAGCACAGAAAAATAAAACCGAAACGAAAAAAATGGTTTCAAACGATTTTAAAATCTTAATGAGAAAAAAATATACAATTTTAAATTCAAATTTGCGAGCATTTTCAACTTGATTAGGATCTCCAATGATGAATATTATAAAATATTAGTTGAACTTTAGTTTTTATTAGCCTGATTTGAAGCCCAAGCATTTGGGAACTATTTGAAAGCTGATCATTAGTTTTTGAAATGTTGCGAAACCTATTACACAATATAACAGTAAAGCTAGTAAATGATGACACGTTCATATAATGCACAATCTTTATACAAAATGATTCTCTAGACTTTTTATGCATGAAATACTTCACACTATAAGTGCAAATATTGCGAATTCGTTTGTATGTAGCTTTACATCTAGTATTGTATTAGATTGTATGCTAACTCGTAAGCTAAATATCAAAAGGACATTAACTCAATTGAATAAAATAAAGTATATTCCGATGCTATTGTTACCGAACTAATCAAAATAACTAAAGGTAGTTCTTTATGATATGATTTATTGATTTAATACATTTTAGATTTAGATTTACCCCTAAAATGATGAGTTATTTTGTGAAACTTGTTGCCACAAAATCTTCATAATGGAAAAGCGTCTAAATCATTCGTCTATAGATAAATGTAGTCATTTTTTGCTTATATGATTCTCTCTCTTTCACGTCTTTCCATCTTTCAGACTCTCTTTTTATCTGTTCACCTCTGGTCACTCTCATGTCTTCAATTTCTCCCTCTATTCCATAGCTCTTATTGAGAGAAACTCATTTTTCTTTATCTATAGGTAACTTTATAGAGCATTTTTTCTCTTCAACGTCACACAATTCTTGTCAATTCCTTCTACATTAGTTTCAGTCGAGATTATCTATAAAACTAGATTGACTTTCAGGTCATTCCAATGCTCAGGCATACTGTACTTCCCTTTACAAAATTGTGGGCTGCATTAGATTAGCTTTTTTTCATTTCGCTTTGTTTCCCTCAAATGAGAATCTCATCTCTCACTGAATTTTGTATTGAATGAACTAAACTTTTTCTTTGTTCGCAGCATTAAATCAAAGTTTTGAATCGAAGAATCGAAATCAACTGAATAGTGTGCTGCAGAACAAGGCAACTGTTCGTTCCTAATTTGAATTGATTTCTAAAATAATAAGTTCCTATATTAAAAATTAAGTGAAAATTTAACCAAAATTATTGATGTAAATGAGCACAAAATGAGCTCATTTTCTCCAAAAAATGAATTAATATTCCTTATATTATTTAATTTTTTGTCATAAAGTTAGAAACTTTAATTTGTTAACATCAGATAAATCGCTAATAAGTATAAAGAAAGATATTTTAGCGAAAGTTATGCTAAACTGTTTATCTAAAATAAAAGATTAGATTCTGCATGAAAACAGTTTGTAAAGGGAAAAGAGATTTAATGGCTTCTTAATGAATGAATTTATGTTTTTCATTTTGGCATTCGCTCAATTTAGTGCCAGCTCTTATGCAGTCACTTTAAAAAATTATTAATTTATATTCAAAACAAAATGTTAAAGATTAAGATTATTTAAGAAAAGTAATTCAGAACTAATTAATAGAAAATAATTTGCTGTAATTTTTACACTTGTGAAAAAAATTCGTTTATTTAAGTTATAATTTTTAGCATTTAATTAATATTAGAAAAATACACTTTACGTCGAGTAACTTTGAGTTAAAATAAGTGAAATAAACCATTTTATGATTATTTAAACAAAAAAAAGTCAAGACTGATATACTTGAAATAACACTTGAATACTGTCTCATTTCCAAATTACTTAATTAATGCATATGTATTATGGTTTAGTATCACTTTTTCTTTTATAACTTAATTTAATTAAATGCTATGCTTTATAATTAGACTTTTTTTACTGAATTTTTCTGAATTTTTTTCTCGCTTAAACTTAAAACTAAGATATCAAAGGGCTCTGACTTAACATGTTATTAAAGATGATTTGTTCATTCTATTTATTAATAGACTCAATAAGAATTATATTAAAAAGTGATAAAAAGACCATATATTATAAAAGAGCAAAGTTTTAAGCGATTCACTCGAAAATTGATTTAAAAGAGAAAAAAAAATCAATATAAAAGTGAATTCTTAGAGCATTTTGGCAAAGATTTACGCTTAAACTCATCTAATCGTGAGTTTTGTGGAACGTTTTGAACAGCACAACATTGAATCTAACAAAGATCTCACAAATATTCTCCCTTGAGGCGTAAGCATTCTTAAAAGCAAAACTAGAATCACCAACTTCTAAATGACACTTATATTCATAGCACTCACATCATATTCAAGACATTTTATAAATTATGTATGGAAATGTTTCAATGTTTCAATGTTTCAAAACTCATATTCTAAATATCAAAACCTTCTCTCTCTCTACACATCGAAAACTTTCTTCCAAATAAAACATTAAAAGCAAACGACATGAATCACATCAGCATTTATTTTATAGATTGCATCGAGAGACACATTAGATATAAGTTTTTATTTTTATATGAATATAAATCATTGCAAAAAATGGTTAATTAAAAATTTTTCAGCAAAATTTGAATAAATTTAAATATTTGAGTGCATGAGAGACTCTCTGAGTTCCTAAGATTCATGAATCATATAAATATATTTCAAGTTGTTTTTTTCTTTAAGCGGCAAATTTGTAGCTTTATATCATGTTGAGAATACCTCACGTTTTTGCAAATATCAAACCTATCCTTTTTTATGTAGCCTAAAAAAGTCACTTATGGTTTGTAAGAAAAAACAACAATAAACCAGTCATTGTTAAAATTAGGTTTTGATCCCAAGAAAAAGTAAAATATTTGATTTTGCATAAAAATCATATTATGAAAAGGGTGACATTGATCCACATCATATCTTTAAATTATAAAGTGCAACACTCATCCACTATTTCAGTTCTTTTCATCAATCGTTTGATATCCAGCTGTAAAGTGTCTTTGCTTTTGTACCTAACAATTCAAATCAAGGATCTGAGTGAAAATTTATGCCCAAACTAACAAAATTGTTTCTTCCATGTTACTGTTAGTGTTGTTCTATGTTATCAGTGTCTGTCTATCACTGAATATCACAGTATATTCCTTTTATGTCATCCGCTTTTGAATTGCTCTTTTTTGACGAACCAGCTCATCAACTACAGAATATACCTCTTTACTAACTAATAAAGTTAGATAATGTATATGTGATGTATACGCTTGAGAATCGCAACATTTTTTTTTTACTTTAAATGTCTTCTCTACTGTTGTATAATTTTAAACAAAAGCTCTTTAGCTTTAAAAACAGATAGAAATGTAATATAAAGTCTTTAGTAAATCAATACTCCCTTTGCAGAGCTATACTGCTTGGGTTTCAATGTGAACATTAAGACCAAACATTTATATCTGTATTTTATAAATTTACTGATCATTAACGGTATCGGAAACAGTTTATACTCGATTTAATAAAATAATTCTTATCAAACTTGAATTGCTATAATATTTATTTCGTTTATTTGACTTCAAATATGATTTTATATTTAAGAAAACTTAGTTTTTATCTTATTAAAGATTGTTATCGATTATATGTTTTCGAATAGCGAATACTTGAATCTCAATTCTAAATAATAATTCAATGCAAGTTCAGAAATGAATTATGCATTACAGAAATGGGTATTAAAGTGGAATTCGTTCTAAGTACTAAATTCCTAATGAATTCTTTATTTAAGATTATACCGAATAAATATCATGCGAAAAGGGCTCAAATTTTATGATTCATTGCTATTAATTTCGGCCTTTTTTCACTACAAAATACAAGAAATAATAAATAACTTGAAAATACAAGTTTTATATCTTAAAATACTGAAAAAGTTTAGTTTTTTTTCAAACTTGAAGCTTGAAATAAATGGTTGAGTTAATTGAGTCCATCAGTTTCCTTATGTTAAGTAAAAATTTAAGTCATTTTTCAAAAAATGGGAAACTAATGAAATTTCTAAACTAATAAAATTTAATTTAATTAATTCTTCAATCGCATCAAATTTGAAATATCATTTTTATTTTATTTGATTGATTTGAGTGTCAATATGAAAATATATATTCAAAATTTTGATTCATTTACAATCATTTGAATATAGATTCACAAAAAAACGTGAGATATTAATAGTTTTGATTTTTAAGTTGACAAATACTAAAAATTTTTGATTTACAATTTGGTTAATGGACTCGAAAAGGAATAACATAACAGAATAAGTAAGTTATATGACCTCTCTTTGAATCTCTACTACTGACTGAAGCTTTGATAACTCGAATAGTATTGAATGACTCACTTGTTTTCGATTTATTTAATTATTTAAGAGTTTTATATTTATATTATATGTGACGAACTTCTCAAACAAAAGTTTTCACTGCAGCGACTATTGATCACATATATAAAAAATAAATGAAAATTGAGAACACTTACCATCAAATGTTGAGTTCATTTGCAAATAGTTTAAAAGTAAAGCAGAATCGATGTATATCAGAGTTATCGAAACAACATTAAGAAGTGCATTGAGTCAAATAGAAAATTGTGAGCTCAAGGCATGGGTTTAACTCGTATGTGATTGAGAACAGAATAAGTATAGCATAGAATAGGCCACAAATAGTGTACGTGTTCAGTGACTATAGTTCGTATTCTATATATTCTGTATATCTGTATATTCCGTATACTATATTCTTAGTAGAGTAGAGATCGATCTTTGCATTTTTGCTTCAAATAACATTCAGTAGGGGTTGTGTTCAATAGAGTTGCAAACAAGAATAGCTGTGATGTTATAATTCACAATTTATTCACGTTTCTATTATCGTCCAAACGAAAACTTATTGCACCCAATTTTGGTTGAGTCAAATCTCAGCTTCTTTTTATTATGATTACAAGCGCTTCCGTTATGCGGAGCCCATTGTCACACTTAATTGTGAGTTAATGGCCGAGAGTTAATGGCACTGAAGTGCTTCTCCGTTATGCTGTTTTGCCGCTTTGTGAGTAGTGAAAGTTGTGGACTAGCATTTCAGCATTGGTTTAGTCTATGTATTGAAGCGAAAGCACATTAGCAAATCCTAATATGTACCACGCGCTAATTAAAACTCACATTAAACCTTATACCATACTATTCATGACGGTCTCTCACTTGCCCTCATCCAAGAGGTCAAATACCACTGCGAGATAGGAATCCCTAATAACACTAATCAAACTGATATTTACATCAATTCTCTTGTTTTCATAGTTTTTATGATTCATAAAAATGATTTTTCACTGTTAAAAACGCATTCAACTTATTATTAATTGTTGATAACCCCAAATGTTTCCAACAGTTTATTATTATTTTTGAAATTTATTATTTCAAGCATTTGATGACACGCGAAAATAACTATAACGATGGAATATATTATACTTAAACAATACTAACTTGCAATGCACTCAAGCTATACAATCAAATTAGACATAGAGTACGAGCACTGATACAGAACAAAGATATATATAATATATATATAAATAAAATTGAGATAATTTAGAAAAACAGCAGGAAATCTAGAAAACGATTGAAGTAAATGGAGAGTCAAATGAATCACATCTAGTTATATTAAATTGAAATACAGTTAATCAAACTCACAACTAAAAGCCGGCCAAAACGCATATAAAATACTCACAATGTTTGACGAGATCGGAACTGCTATCAAGACTTCAAGTGATCTGCTTTACTCTACTCTTGCATTGGAAGATAGAAAATCTCTTTCGTTCAACTCAAATAAATACAGTCTATCACTTCTATTGCTGTTTCACTTTAACTCAACCATTACTTTTATTTTACAGCTGTTTAACTTATATTCAATTTTTTACTGGAAAATTATCTCAAGAAAATTTTATTTTATTGAATAAATAGTTGACTGATTTGAAAACACTTTTATTTATTTTAATGATAAATATATTAGTGAAAAAAATCATTCAAAATCATATGAATTCAGCTCAAAAAGCATTTATCGATTATTGAGAAGTCATTTGATTTGATTTCGGAATGGATTCAATCGATATAATTGTTGAAGTAGTTGTTTCTCAAAACAATCTGCTTCTCATTCGCAATGATTAAATGGTAATTCATTCAATAATTTAAATGTTGAAAATTGGTATTTAAGGTGTTTAGACTGTGTTCAATACGATTGGGCATGTGCTGAATTGCTTACCGAACGCATCGGTTTTGTACAGCACAGCAAATGCATGGGAATGTGGCTTCTGTTGCAATTCTCTATCAACTATTTTAAGGCATGTTTAATGTAAGCATAACTTACTATCACATAGTTTAAGTTTAATAAGCAATTGAGCGGTAGATGAATCCCTGCACAAAATTATTTTTGTTTCATCAAATACGGAATTTAATTAAAAATTGAACACTTTATCAGCAATTTTATAATCGATAGAAATTTTCTATTCCATAATAACATGAACCAAATCAGCTCAAAAACATTCCCTCAAAGTTTTTATCTAAGAATTTGTGCTGAAATTTCATATGTGATAAGGGGTCTGACACATGACATATTAAAAGATGAAAGACCTGAAGACATAACTCTCTCTCTCACAGTTACTTCACTCTTAGAAAAATAATTTATTATAATAGTTTAGTTTATTAGATATATTAGAATAAAGAGTAAAGTGAGTAATGATTAAGAGTGAAGAGGTTTAGAGTCGAGTTTTCGTTTAATCATTTACTTTAAATATGAATTATGAACTCAACTGCAGATAAAACAAACTTCAACTCAAAAATAAATACTTGTAAATGAATACATGTATTGAAACTAAGTTTTATTTAAAAATTAATCAAATATTTGTTGGAATCGATTCTATTCTTATTATCATTAGAACTGATATTTTGAGTATTTGATGATCAAAATTAAAGTTATATTAAACACAATACCAATAAATACTACTAAATATTGATTCAATAGAACTGAAGAGTAAGTGAAAGACTATTCTTTTTTTTGCTTCGAGCAATATTTTGCTGTTGAAGTGGTTATAACTTTAGTGTATTGGGCAATAACTTTTAGAGCGATATATCATAATTATGAGTTGAACCGTCGTAATTAATCCTAAGAATTTTTCTTTTGATCCTTTCCTTGAATCAGTTGGGATTCCAAATGTACTGTACATTTGCTTTTGCTTTCACTAAATATCATAAGGACTGCTTTTTTCTAATACAAGTAAATGTACACCAATTCACTTTGGATTTAGTTTAGTTTTATATTTAAATTTCATTTCAATTTTAATTTCAAATTCAAAATAAATATTTTCATACAGGGCTTCCAGAAAAACCTCTTTGCGTCAACTTTTTGAGATCTTTCAATTTAAATTAATTTATGTATTCAGAGCTAAAAATAAAAAATCTCAATTTTTTGAATTCCGATATTATTTGAATCAATTATGGAATTTAGAAAATAAAATTTTCTATTTTTCAATTTATCAATTTTTACGGAGAAAACAAATTTTATATTTGAAGCCTGTGAGAGAAGAAATGAACTAACTCACTAACTAACTACTTAAGTATCAAATAATTTTTATTACTGCAATAATCAAAAGTTGCAAATTCCACTTTTTTTCTTAACTTTCATAGTTTGAGATAAGATAAACAATTTAATTAACAAATGACTCAAAAATTATAAACTATTAACAACTAAATCATTTCGATTTATTATCAAATACTATAA
>JAQIWZ010001989.1:0-10148 GCA_034697245.1 Malaconothrus monodactylus
CAGTCATAACCAGTTGACCGGTAAAAACAGTGACAAAAGCAGTTAATTGAATGACGGCTGTATATTAATTATTAAATTTTGCTCTTATAACATAATTAAAATACGTGAAAACATTATAATGAACTTGACTATTATGAAAATTTTCTCTTTTCTTGTTTTCGCTGAGATAATACTATTTATCACTTTGACAGACCTCTTGTCAAAAAACATACCGTAATGAGAAATTTATGCTAATTTATTAGAAGATGTGCACAATGTTAAGCATTATATGAAATTAACTAATCGTTGAATGTATAACTGTCTAATAATTGTTGGAATTAAGTTCAGTTCTATTTTGGTAGTCCCGTTCATTTCAATTTGCATAAGATTATTGAGATCTACATTTTAAATTGAATGAAGCTCTTCATTAATCTTATTATATCACAGACTCGTTTTTCAAGACTTAATCAGATCTAACAGTTATATTGAATGTATGTCTGAGTTTCTAAAATTGCCATTAGAGCAGTTGTCTCTTTTAACATTAAACTGATTGGGCTTTAATAATGTAAATACTTTGAGTTAAAGCTTTTGAATAAATTCGAGGAAGATTTCAAAATTATTGCATTTATTCAAATTTTGAATTCATTTTTCTAAAGCAAGTAATTTCGAATTTTTATGAATGCAAAACGCAAAGCACTTTTGATCTTTCAATTGGAGTACTTCTACTTAGTTGTGATGTTTAAAAATATTAGACAAGTTTGAGCTAAGCTTAAAATTAACAGTAATGGCAGTCGCAATAGTCTTAATATCGTGTTTTAGAGTAAAAGAATTAAAATTTGAACAATCAGAATATCATAGAATTATCTTCTCTTTGCTTCTAAGATACGCGCTCTGCCAAATATCATTCTGTTGACCGACAAAAACTTTTACTCTAATTTTGAATAAGTAATTTTTTTTATTAATGGTTAAAAAATTACAATAATCTGAAGTTTGTTCATTAATTCAAAAAATTTAAATTAAGTTAAGAAGAAAGTTTAAATTAAATTTTGTCGTTCAATAGACTTGTTGAGAAACAAACTTCTTTAGACCTGATTAATGTTTGCATATCATTCAATTCAAATTATTTCAGTTCCAATGAATTCTAATTTTACTTTCAACTAAATTAAATTTGTCTTTCAAGTGAATTTGAGTTTCCTGACATACGAAACTTGTTACTAAAAATAGACTTAAGCATAGAAAGAATGTTTCACAATAAAAGATGAGATCTCAATGCTTTATTTTTGCCGATTTAAGATATTTATTAATTACATTAAGCTTTTGCACAATTTCGTGAGAAAGTCGATAATATTTTGAAGATATCAATGCTTTAAAGCAGATCATTAGATCATCAGATCAGAATGACTTCAACTCATAAAATTATTGCCGAATTTTTGGGTAAAATCTCTCTCTCTCGTCCAACTCCTAACTCACTCTTTCTAATAACTAAGTTAGAATTGAAAGAATCGCTCAATTTATTAGTCATAATAATTGAATATAGCTTTAAATATAATTTTGAATTTCAGTGGTAGTGGTATTTTCTGATAAGCAAACGGCACGCAATGTAATGGCAGCTGCAAAGCGTCGAAATGCAATCAATAGATTTGTATGGATCGGAAGTGACGCCTGGTGTTGTCGAGATGCTGTGGTCAAAAACCACGAAGAAGTAGTTGAAGGCGCTATCACTGTATCACCACTTTTGCGTCCTATCGATGGATTTACTGAGTATTTTACGAGTTTAACGCCTAAGAATAATAAGTTGAATCCGTGGTTCGCAGAATTTTGGGAGGAGCACTTCAAGTGCAAGTTAGCCGACTTTCATATTACACCATACAATGAGCTGTATCCGCACTGGTGCTCAGAGACGAGGTCAATATCTCCTGATTTTCGTCACACACCATCTCTTCATTTTGTTCGCGATGCTGCCTATGCTTTTGCCCATGCATTGCATGACATGCACGCAGACAAATGTGGCGGAACTCCAGGTCTTTGTGAGGCCATGAAAGATATCGATGGCGCTGAGTTGAAAAAATTCGTGGAAAAAGTAACTTTTAAAGGTTTCTCTCATTCATTTATTCATTTTTTTCTCATTATTTGCTTGAATCCAAAATTTTATAACTCTTTGTATAATTTAATTTGTTCTCAAAAATTTAATCAAGAAGAGAACTCTAAATTCATTCTAAACTCATGTACTATTTATAACTTCATTTATTTTGTAAATTAATTTCATATTTGATATGATTTGAATTCATTTTTTCATTTTGATAATTGAATACTCTATAATTATTAATAATGAAAAATTATTATAAGAGTTGAATTGATGTTCATTAATGATCTCAAGGCTTATGACTTGTAATTTACATTATCTTTAATATATGAACAGATGAAAGCGGCAAAACTTTTCGTTTCCTTCCCAGTGGTGATGCACCACCTCGTTATAGTATTATTAATTTCCAGCGCTTACCCAACGGCTCATTTGAATGGAGACCAGTTGGCACTTATATGCGTGAGCTTTTCTTTTTCTATACATAATTTATATGCCATTTCTCTTATGCTATCACTTAAAGCTTAATAATGTTTTATTCAAATGAGTTCAAGGCATAAAAAATAATAAATTTTTCTTGCGCTCAGTCGGCAATGAAGGCGATGTTGCGAGTCTTTATTTGGACATAAATGCAATGCGCTTCAAACAAGATCAGCCGCAATTTCCTCAATCTTTTTGTAGTGAGCCCTGCAAACACGGTCAGGCTAAACTACAACTCGAAGGAGACACTTGTTGCTGGCTTTGCACTAACTGTTCACAGTATCAGTATTTGGTTGATGAATATCACTGCGAAGATTGTCCTTTGGGTAAATTCTACTCTCTATTTGAATTTTATTTTTTTACTAAATCATTGAACATTTGAAAAAATGATTCAAAAACAAACTAAATGAACAAACAAACAAAATGAATTATATATTATATTTAATTGACTCTACAGTTATTTTCTTCTTTGTAAACACTTTACACTCACATCTTATTGTTCAGGGAATTGGTTGAGTTTAACAATTAAATTAATAGCACTGAGAAAACTGTTTTTTCAGCGGTTTAATCGAACTTAAGTTCTAGCCTCTCACATATTTGAGCCTTCAATCTTTTTAAAGCTTCTTATAAAAAATAATTTGAGATTTTGAGTCATTTCCTGAATTAGTTGATCCGAAATCTATTGTCAGAGTATTTTGAAAGAAGTGCGATTCTAGGATTTGAGAAATGAATTCTTTATTCTTCCCAAAATAGTAAATGGGCTCAATTTAGAAAATAGTATAAACAATATATAGGTATTGCGTTAGTATATTTTTAGAAAGTGTTCTCAGAGAATAAAATAAATTCGCAAACCCTTGAAAGCTATGTATTATTCAGAAATGCGCAAAAGTTGTCTTATTATAAAACTTCAATTTATTTCAAAAGCTTTAGGTAAAAATGTTTAGTTCGCGTAATGCGATGAAAAAATAGGATAAAAAATTTCGAGCCTTCAAAATATAGTCAAATTTTTTTATTCTAAATAAAGACGTGAGTTTAAAGCTTTTCGAAATGAAGAGAAACTCGAATCTTCCCCAGAGAATAAAATGAAATGAAAACTATTTCTAGTTTTTTAATGAAAAAAAATCCTATTTATAGTTAATTTTTCCAAAAATAATTTGCAAAATATTAAGGGATAAAACTTGATTTCGAATAATTAATTATTGAATAAAATGTGCAAATCTAAAAAGTTGACTATAGCATTGTTTTATAACAGTCTAAAAGTGTATTCCTACTGTAGAAAATGGCTTTTGAAGCTAAACTTTTATTTAATTTTAATTTCTCAAAGATCACTCTATAAGTAGGCGTGAATGAATCAAATTATTAAAATTCTTTTAAAAGAATCTAAATTTTATAATTATTGAACTTTTAGAGTGCAATCAATAATTTGAGGTTAGAATGTTATGAATGATAATTATAAAAAGTTACTCAAGAATGTCAGCACATTAATTGAATAAATAAATGGATAGTTTTATTTTCATCACATTCTTTTCAAAAATATTTTCGCATTCAATGAAAATATTTGCTTAATTATGAAAATAGTGAACAACGATCTCGAAAGAATTATTCAGAAAATTCAAAATTTTAAAATAGGATCTCTGCCGAGTTCAGCAAAATCTCGATGTATTTCTATACCAGAAGCATATTTGAATTATACGGACTGGTGGGCCATCGCAACAATGGTTTTCGCCGTCTTAGGAATGACTATCACGGCTTTTATTATTTTAGTTTTTTGGATTTATAGTTCAACTCCAATTATAAAAGCAGCCGGACGTGAATTAAGTTACTTATTATTAAGCGGTATATTTCTATCATTCAGTATGACATTTGTAATAGTGGCTAAACCTACTCCTTGGACTTGTGGATTGACTCGATTTTTTCTTGGCTTTTGTTATACTGTTTGTTATTCCGCGATTGTCACTAAAACTAATCGCATCTCAAGAATATTCAGGCGAGTTAAAAAACATTTCTTTCATTAATCAGGAAAATAATAGGGCTTAATGATAATCTTACTCAATGTGAAAAACTAGAAGGCGTCGATCGTGTCAGAAACCTAGATATACATCTCCACAGTCACAACTAGTTATCACTGCATTATTAGTATCCATCGAAGTTATAATTAATGCCATTTGGCTAACCTATGATAAGCCAGCCGTTGCTCACGTTTATCCAACACGTGAAGAAAATGTGCTCATCTGTCTGGGCTCTGATAATACATCCTATCTTGTAGGCCTAATATATCCCTCTATATTGATCGGTGAGTTCGGTTCTCACACAATTATCAGTGAAATTACTTCTTATTTTTTACAATCAAGTCTAGCATTTCCTACTTTTTTGCTTTCCATACGTATTATAAGCCTTTTTCTTAATGAAAGTTATTTATTCGTGTATTTTTTAAAGGCTTCTGCACCGCATATGCCTTCAAAACTCGTAAATGCCCCGAAGGTTTCAATGAAGCTCGATATTTAACGTTTACGAATTACACGACTTGCGTTATTTGGTTAGCATTCTTGCCATTATTTGTATTGAGTACAAGCACTGCCATCAGATCTGTTACTCTTAGCTTTTTATTAAGTCTTAGCGGTGCCGTTCAAATCGCTTGTCTATTTGTTCCAAAAGTAAGAAATGTAATCTATCTATTATTAAGTGTTAACTTTACAAATATCTGTTTCAAATTTAATATAAATCATATTAAAAATAAAAAACAAACAAAAATTTTGATTTTATTAAAAAATAATTGAATTGAAAAACCGTATTTATAGTGGAATAATAGCAGAAATATTAAGATATAATAAAATCTCTTGTTATGCAATTCAGGTATATATAGCACTTCTGAAGCCAGAAAAGAATACGAAAGAGATGGTAATGTGTTCACATCACCATCATTTCAATCGTAATCGTGCCACTAATTATACACAGACTTCATGTTCATCACAAGCTAATAACAGCCCTACAGCCACTCCGTCCATATTGATTAATGGAGGTATAAATAGATGTTAGAATTGCATTTGTTTAATTAAAAAAATAAGAAAGAAAGTTAGAACAAGTTATAACGCATGCATGAGTTTTCATTTGAATGCAATTCATTAATAGAGCAATTAATTGATAGGTCCATTTCGACACAACTGCAGTCCAACACTAAAGAGAACTCAATCTATTTCATGGACAAGTTCTGCGCCAACATCTAATTCTTCAAATACAACAACAATTTCAAACACAAATTCAAATGTGAATTCTCATGGCGAACATACAGTGCCTACAAGTAAACAATCGGGTAATGGAAGTGCTAATAATGCACTTGTTGTTAACACTGATTCAAACATTGCACAAAGTAAAACATTGTAATTAAATAATATTCGCATAATTTATTTATTCATTGGATTAATAGTGAAACACTATAGATATAATGCTTTTTCTACTTAATAAAACTTCTGGTAAAGAATTATTACATTGAATGTTAATTCTTGAAGATATTATGATTTAAATTTTCATCTCTTTATTTATATTGAATTTAGCAAAAAATTATATGATTTTTAAGCAAGTTTGTGATAAATCAAATATTTTTAATGAAAAAAAATATAAGCTTTATATTATAATTCTATGACATGTAGTAAAAGTATTAAGGCTTAATTTAATGAGAACAAAATTATATTATTCACTAGAATTAGTATTATATATAGGCTTTATTCGAAAATTTTCTGTGATCAATGAATAAAACTTAATTATGATTTATAGTTAACTTTAAATACTTTGAATTCATTCATTTTTCCCAATGTTTCTCGTGATGTTCTGACTGTATATTTCCTTAAATTATAAGTTATGAACTTTAAATTTTGATTATAATTTGAGTACGAAAACAAGTTCAAGATTCGAGCCATATTGATGTTAATACTAATGTTAATTATTTTCCAGGAAAATAAACTATCTTTGAATTATTGTTTTGAAAATTTGAATCCTTTAAAGATTAAAGTTTTTAAGTCAATCGTTATATATTTATATCAAATGTAAATTTTACAAAAATCTTTAAAATATTGGGAGAACTACTTTTACCAAATTTATTTTAAAAATTGAGTCTATTTAAAAACTTCTCAAAATTTGTGAAAATGTATTTATGTATTATTCAATGAAACTTAAAAATAACTTTTATGTATTATCATTAATATATATAAATAATCTTTTTTTTGTATAAATAAATAAAATTTCATAATTCAATTCGAAGCTGTTTTCTTTTGTGAGAATTTCGATATTTCGAGTTCAAGTTTTGAAGAATCATTTGATTCATTATCAGATTCTTCTTTTACATTGACCTCAGCTTTCTTCGCTTCTTCAGATTTCCAACTTTTGTTTGGACTGACGACTGATTTGAAAGTCTGCAATAATATTTTAAAATACATTTATTGAACTTTACGTTCGACGGAACGAATATTAAAACATGAAAAGTTAAGCTTTTCTTACTGGATAGTCAGCACTCAACCAATATTTGCACAAGAAATAAATGGCAACAATTGGAATAGTCATAAATGAAGCGCTAGCGATCAGCCAACCTATATATGTGGTCCAATTCGGATAATTATAATCTCCATACGGAGCGTTTGTTGTTGTGGATATTGTGAACACTATTATTATCTAACAGAAGAAAAATTAATTTACTTTTGTATAAAAAATGTGAAAAATTCTCACAGCTATAACAGAGGGACAGACGAATTGCCACATTATTTTCCAGTAGAGTTTTGGGGTCGGATACTTTCCGAGCATTTCTTTAATGTTATCCAAATACTTATCGCTGCCATAAATCCATGAAATCACTATAATTTCCATCAAAGCTAAGATCATAGCAGAAACTGTTGCACAATAATTGTCGACCAGTTGAAAGATATACATTCCTGCCTAACATCAGAATCAAAATCAAAATTTATAATAGAATTCAGTTAAAGCTTACGTTTGTGCAGAAGATTAGTCCACAAGAAAACATCACAAAACAGAGTAAACCTAATATATAGACTTTAAGTTTTCTCTTTTGCGGAAACAAATCAAAAATAGCGGTCACTACAGTCTCCATGCATGCAAACTGACTGCCGAATCCTAATAAAGACAACATGAAGAAGAACATAATGGACCAAATCTGGCTGTAAGGAAATCTTGTGATTGCGTCCGGGTATAAAATAAACGCAAGTCCAGCGCCTTTTGTGGCCACATCTTTGACTTCGACTCCTCTTTCAGATGCAATCGAACCCATAAAAGAGAAAACAACAAAACCGGCAAAAATACTGGTGAAACTGATAGGAAATTACATTTAAACTCATCGTTTATCTTAAGTTTATTTTTGATTAAATCGATTAGAATTAAGTTTTATACCTGTTTCCAAATGTGATAATCAGCGAATCTTTGAGTAACTTGTTATCGAATTTATTATAAGAAGAAAGAGTTATTACTCCACCCCATGCGATGTCTGATTAAGAATTGTTGTTGTTATTATTATTATTATTATTAAGAATTAAAGAAAGATAAGAATATGAAAGGAACATAAGAAAAAGTCTCACTCAATGAAAAAAATATTTGCTGACTCGCATCGACCCAAACCTGTGGCTCAATCAACTTAATCCAATCTGGAGTTAGGAAAAACGATACTCCATCACTAGATCCCTTAAGAGTCACTCCTCGGATAAGTAGACAAAATAGACAGATATACTGAAAATATAGAACAAATTAATCAATAGTTATGGTTTGATATCTATGGTATCACTCACTGGAAAAATAGCTGTAAAATATGCGACTTTTCCGATGCTTTTGACGCCTTGTAGTAGAGAGAGAAATGTGAAAAACCACGCAATGAATAGGCAGATGACAAGTTTCCAATTGAGTGAATTTATGTCATATATGTCTTGACTCATATGCAAAACTTCATTACTGTCATCAAATCATATTTGTGCCCAAATTAGGATATATTTGATTTCAATGAAAGCATAACTTACTGGAAATATTCATCGCTCGGAGATTTAGTTCCCGTATAGTTAAAGATCAATGAATTGCGGGATATTTTTTTGCATTTATTTGTATTCCATTCATTACCGCATGAACTCCAGGGCAAGTCATTGAATGTAAATGAAGCATAAAAATAATATAGAGTCCAAGCGATGAGCATATTATAGTAGATCGAAACCAAAAATGTTATGATAATCATTGCAAAACCTATTCCTTGAAAAATCGGCAAAAAACTGAAAAAATTGAGAATCATTTAGTTTTTATTTGAACTTCATTTTATTTATCGATAATTCTAACCGAAAAACAGTGGCCGCGCCCTGTCCTGAATACTGTCCTAAAGACATTTCCAGTACAATGAGAGGCAAACCGAGAAATGTGACGACACATAGATATGGAATAAGAAATGCGCCTATAATTCATTGAACAATTAATTATGAGAACAATTTTCATCAATTAAAAAGTAGAGTCCAATACCTCCGCCGTTCTTATAACAGATATAAGGAAAGCGCCAAACGTTTCCTATCAATTGTCGAGATCTTAATGACTAAACATTGTATTTGAATCATATTTACCGAAACCGACGACAAAACTGAGACACGTGAGGATGAATTCGATCTTTTTAGACCACTTTCCGCGATGAAACTCCTCTTCGTTATGAATATCAGATCCAATTTTGGTGACTAATAAAATTTGACTCTCTCTATGAACTATATTAGGGTTAACTATCTTTCCATCAGAGGTAAGATCTTTATTATCACAGATTTTGATTTGATTCGTCATTCTATGAAACTTACTCTAAACTATAATTTTCTGAAAGCATTAAAAGATAAATGAAATATAAGTAAAGAATATCTTTGAGATTAACGGATCGGATATAAAGTTTTGATATCAATAATGATAATAATTAATATAACTATAACAATAGATAAAGAAATACGCTTAAAAACATTTAAAACTCTTTAACCAATTTAATGATTGTATAAATTATTTATATTGAATGCAATGTAATGACTAATTACTAATGAGCTATAATTCATTTGTTATCAATACTAAAGCTTTAATTTGATATCGAATCAAATATGGATGCATTCCATGGTTTGAATCTTTTAGAAGTTATTCAAAGTTTTAATTGAAAAATAATATTATTTATTTATTATTGTTTTTTGAGATATCAGTTAAAAATTCATTCAAATATAAAACAAATTTAATTTTTAACTTTAAATTCAATGATTTATTGCTTTTGTTGGGAAAAAATTGTTCTCAAATTGAGACGCAATGAACTTGAAATTTGCTGTTCAATAGAAGAGACAATTATTCAAAATCATAGAAATTATGCAAAACTAAGTCTCACTTTTTTTACTCTTATATTGTGTATTATTTTTATGAAAATTTCTTAAACAGATATAAGAAATTGTCATTTATTTCATTAATCATTGAAGACATCAAACATTTATTGAATAAATTTGAAAACAAAATAACTTTTTCTAAAAATCGATTTTATTTTTGAAAATATCAAAGAATTTAGAAACAGAACAATTTTGAATCATTAATTCATTCCTTAATCGAATCGCAAACATCGAGTCTTTTAACC
>JAQIWZ010001990.1:0-10147 GCA_034697245.1 Malaconothrus monodactylus
AATAAAAGTAAAATAAAAGTAATTTTAAGTTCAAAGTATCTTAACTTTGTGCAGATTTTGTTTCTCTAAGTTTTGTGTTGATTAAGTTATAATAAGTTTTTCTCATCTAATAAAAATGCCACATAATTTTATTTTATGCAAACAACCCATCCTAAGCGTATCGTAAGATATCATTTTATCTATTATTTTATTTTAATCATATTTTAACTGAATTTGTTTGAAATAAATAATTTTTTCTGTTTTTCAATATATTTAAGGTATGAATTTCATGAATTTTTTTAAAAAATTTATCTTCAATTTTAATTATATGGGTTAACAATTTGGGCTGAGATTAATTTAAGTAGAATTAAAAGTTTCGATAGTGTTCCGAAAATATAATTTGCTTTAAATATTTAAACTAAAAAACTTATAATAATATTTCATATTTAGAAATTACTATCTCATAATCATGTTCTTAACTAAAAAGTGATTCATTTGCACGAAAATACCATTAATGCTATATTAATTAAATTTAACATATTTTAGTGAGTATTTTGAACAAAATAATTCAAGTAGCTATAGACTGAAGCTAATTATGATTTCAAAATCTAGAAATAGATCTTTACTAAGTTTGATCAGATATGCTAAATAGTGTATTAATGATTAATAATTCATATCTGCTTTACGTAATTGAAAATAAATACAATTAGTTCAAAATTTTTAAACGCTTTCAAACAAATTCAGTGTTGAATAATAATAATCGATATTCTCTTCTCATCAATAAACTCATGAATAAATTAAATATTAAAAGTATTTAAAGTGTGAAAAATTTAATATTTTCAAATCAGGGACAGTGAAAAAGTGGTGGAATATTTTCAGTCTCATTGGGACAAATTACGAGATCAGGCCATAGATCAAGATTTAACAGTGATATCAATAATTGTAACTTTGATGCTTTTATTGCATTATATCGCTCATAGCAAATAACCCATTATTTTAAATACGAGGATATTATTCAAACTAAACCTAAAACTATTTATTGGTTTCGTTGCTATCAATCATTTTTTTCTCTCTTTATGATTGAATGGATTCGATCGATAAATGAAAAATTATTCGCTAATCATTTACGCCTTGATCTCATATTTTTTCTGAAGTCAAATAAAGCCTAAAGTTTTTTGATATAATAAACTATTTCAAGGATAAAATGCTAATGAATTTTGTTAAGTTTTATTTGTAAAAAAAACTCAACAATAAATTGTGTCATGTCTTGATTTACATTTCAATATCTATCACAATTTGGTTCTATGGATATTGAGACTCAAGTTCACTGATTTTCAAATATTATTAATATTATATAAATTGTAAAATGATTTTGTTGTCTTGAAATAAAGTTTTCAATACTGCGTAAATATCAATTATTTGTAAAAACGAAACACACCTAAAAATAACAGTTATAAATAACAATTAAAGTTGTTGTTTCTCATGGCTAGTGAAAAGTTATCAAGTCATGTGATCTTTTGTTATAAATGGAAATTTACCATTAATTCTAATGTATAGAATAGTCTTCGTTAGTCTAACCTTGAATTCAACAAGTAATTCAAGTGACTTTAAGCTTATTGTCTTTTCCTTCTCAGTCCATAGGAATCATGAGATTTAACTTCAAACTAAATAAGACTCTATGAGTTTATGACATAGTTTTTGAGAATTATAATAAAATTGTTGACTCCTCATGAAATTTTGATCATTAGTTAAGCCTCAAATTCAAAGACGAAAGAGAATAGCAATCAATCATTTTTCTGTTGACTTAGTTTTAGAAGTAGAGAACAAAACGAAAACGAATGAATAGTCTTTAATTTTGAATTAGGGGATTTTATATTAAATAAGCCCTTCTTTTGTGTGCAATTTTTTCATTTAAAATTCAATTTAGTTAGAGTTTCAAAAATGACCGAAATTTGAAGTATAATAACAGAAAATTAACAGAACTGATAATGTTTCATAGCTCACAACAGTTATATTTTTCTACTACTTCTATTTCAAACTGTAATAACAAGAAGGATCAATGACTGCTCTCCCAAAATCAGCCTTTTCTCTGACTAAATTCTCGGAATATTTCAAATTCAACTTAAAGCTTATACCGTGTAGTGTTTGATGCACTTCATATTCGAAAGCAATGTTATTTTGGAGTTGAAACAAAGATACAAACGATATGAAACCCCCTCAAAGGCAATGGTTAAATCATTAACTTATTCAAAAATGAATTGTGTGTTGGCGTTCAAAACTTGTGTAACACATTAATGTGAGTCAATAGTTTTATTTTTATAAAATAAATTAACATTTATATAATTTTAATGAACTTTGTTTTCTTCGCTTAACTTCACTCTAAATTTTATTTGATAAAAATGATTAATTTCTCAAACGTTTTCCTTATGAAAATTTTAAGTTTTATGTAAACGAGTTTCTGAAACTATTTCACGTAAAGTTAATGTCTTATAAATTATCATTACCTATAATTATAAAATATTTTTTATTTTTTTTTACAACAAAAAAAGTCAAAGAGAACGGAAACAATTAAAGAGAAAGTTTATTAAAATTAATTTTGCATATAATTAATTGTTGAAAATTTGTAATCCTAGAAAAGAGAAAATTGTTTTATTTTTTTTATCAGAATTAAGTTCAAAACCAGAATCAAAATTATTGAGTGACACGCAAGGACTCAAAATTATTGAATTCTAGGCTTATGATTCTTTGATTATTGAGAGTTATTCTTTAAAAACTGATAATGAATAGTGTTTTTCAATCAATGTCTCATTTCAATCTCAATTATTGAAATTTTATTCAATATTTTCAATGCTTAAAATTACTAAATTTATAAACAAACTGAAGGATTTTTGCCAAACTTTTGATCATTAACTTCTTGTTAATCATATGAATGTCAAAAATAACTCATGAAAACATGTAATTATTAATTGAAAATATATTTAAGTGTTCAATATCTATACATTATTGATTTCAATTTCTATTTCTATTCTATCTATTTAATTGTCTTGTTGTTTGTCTTCAAACATATATTTGTCTTCAAATATTTTGTTTATCCTTCGTGAGAAAACCTGTATCGCTTCCCTGCGATATGGTTTATAATCAATAGCTTTCAGTTTAAATTTATTACGTCCTTGTGGCTAAAAATTAGCACAATTAAAGCCAGGAGAATATTATTTCCTTTTAAAATAAAAATTGCCGATTCTTTAAACAAACTAATAAAATGCTTCATTCAGACAAAAAAAATTCAATCGGATGAATCAAATGATTGACAATGGAATTATATTCTTTGAACAATAAGTACTCCTAATGAATTAAAGTTATTCTTCACAATAATGAATGAGAGGTGGTCTGCATTTTCTGCTATTGTGTTTAAGAAGAAAGAATTGATATAAGCTATAATTTAATGGGATTTTCGCAATGTTGAGCGTTTTCTCATTTCGAAAGTAAGTTTCTATTCATATGAAAGAGAAAGTTGGCGTGAGGCACTTAGGTCTTAACTATTGAGCCCACACCTGTTTCTCTCTTTTTACTGTTAACTTAAATGAGCCAAACAGCTAAAAGATCACGTACGCAAATATTCAATTCCAAATTCACGCATTCAAGATGTCAATTGACCGATTAATTTTGTTTTAAACCTCGATTAACAATCGAGTATCAACTAAACCATTGTTGCCCACATACCAATCACAAGAACCAAATCTGAGACATAAATTTAAAAATTTTCTCTAATAGAAACCCAACGCGAGGCAGGCAAATAAATTCGGTAGGGCTTTAATAGACTAACTCTAATTATTATTTTCCATTGTTTACTTCAAATTTGTTACGTGTTTACTTTCACTCTCATTATTGTTAGATTCTGAAGATATAGTACAGTCATTGTTACTTTTGTAGATTTTCAATTATATAAAAAAAACAGTTCAATTGTAGGGCGAGCTTTGTTTGAAAAAAAGAAATTATTGAAAATATTTCAATTGTGGTTTCAAATTATTTAAATAGATTTGAATTTGTTAGTTTAGATAATTATGGTTAGATTTTGTTTAACTTTACTAAAAATGAAATTATTTCTTGTTTTAGTAATTAATTCAAATTCAGTTAATCGAAAGTTGATTTTATCTAAAAACTTGAAATGCGTTAATGAACACAAATCTAAATGACATTCAAAAAAAGGCAAAACTTTAATTAAATCATAATCTCAAGAGAAGGTCATGAAGTGAATAACTTTATAATTTACTGTATTTAGTAATACTTTTAGCCCTTTTCCACAATCGGGTGAATAGAGACTTTATAACTACGTATATTATTAGTGAAAGTATTTTATTTTCTAAGTCATTGAAAAATAGGGATAATTATCTCTTTCACTGAATTTCCTGTTTCGAGAATATCGAGAATTATAATAAAAGCCAAATGTGAACTCAGAACTAATCTGTGTTAGTCTAAAGGAGTTCTACTTGTTTGAGATTGAAAAGAAGTGAAGGCTGTCTATTACTATTCATCTATGAATTTATAAGAGTTTCAAATAGTATATACTTTTAAATACTGCATACTTTTTATGTGTCATTTCTAACTGTGAAGTATATATGAAACGAAAGTGTGAATGAAATGCTCTACTGGTCTCTCATTATAATTATTATTGTAATGAAAGTTAATTTAAATTACAAAACGTAATCATAATTATATGAGAAGTTTTCACATCATTTACTTATATTTTTTTCTTTTAGAGTTTAATTTTTTTGACCAAAAAACATTTATAACTACGTCTTTGAGCTGTAGTTGTCATTAAAGTCATGGAAAACTTTGAACTGAGGTAAGAAATTCAAACTTATTATCTCTGACTATTAAAATCTCATTTTATGTTAGGTTAGTTTCGTGTAAAAACTTTAAACACGCAATTCAAATGTGATTTTTTAGTTTTATATCAAACAAAAAAATTCAAAAAAAAAAATTTTTTTAATTATCTGTTGCGAAAATTCTCATAAATCAATGAAACTTTCTAAAAGTGTTTAATTGAAAGCATACAGTATTAAACAACAAATATCCTTCTGTGAGATGAAGGAACGTATAACATAATCAGTCAATCCACTTATTTATGAGACATAAGATAATACTTAAAAAGATTATTATCGTTCAAACTTGTAATCGTTTTCTTTTTCTTCTTTACAAACATAGTAATTCACATTCTTCCTATCAATATATTGATAGTAATCTGAAAAGCACGCAAGATATCGAAAACTACTTCGACAGTAAGTGGAATAATATGAGAAATGAAGCCATGTCTAGGGATTTAATGATTATATCTACGTTAGTGGCAATAATGTTACTGCTTCATTATATCGCTCATCATAAATAACAGATTCATAACAGATTCACTTCATTCGAAATAATCATATAACTTAAAGTTACTAACAATTTAAAGTTGTAAAACTATAGCATATTTCTTAATTATTTTTTTTATAAATACATTTTTTTTTTATTCGAAGTCTTTGATTCTCTAATTGACATAAAATTATTTTGTTTTTTTTGTATTTTTTCAATTAGATTATTATTTATTATTGAGTCTTAAGTCAATTTTCGCATTTAATTAGCAATGAATGTCTATTGATATAACTATTTATACAGTATATAAATCAATATTTAATTTAATGTCAATTTTGTATAAACCAATGTTTGTTAATGAAAAATATATTTATATTTAAAAAACATATTGTACAGTTTGAGGTTATATTTAAGATAATTATGTAAATTTGTGATAATACTATCAATAAAACGCCAAAGGATAACTAAAAATAACTAAAAGTTTGTTCATATATAATGCAAGAGTTAAGGAATCAATTGATTGTGTTATTAATATTTTCACTTTCAATTTCAACGCACTAAACATAATAATTTATAATCATTGCAAACATCTCTAACAAATCTAGTTTTTGATAACATTAATTCCTTTAGGATTAAACCAAAACCAAATTGAATCAATTTAATAACACAGTATATCAAGGTTTGAGGAAAGTTTTGTCTCTTTATTAGGTTTAAATAATGAGTTAATGCTTTTATCATCTAATTATGTAATTGTGTTAAAACTTATATTGAAGAGTAATCACGAAATGACTAAATTTTTGATGGTTTCCATAAAATTATGTTTAATTTTCTATAGATTAGATTTTCGCGAAATAATATCTATTTAATGAAATATTGGTTACTTATCACGTGTTCATTTTATATTGAGTTATTAAATAAATGAAAACAAAATTCAAGAATTTATATAAGATATTGAGTAATTTTCTCCTAATTTAATTCAACTTGACTCCAAACCATTGCCTTGAGATAATAAATTTAATTTCTATTTAATTAAAACTTTCCTTAAAATCCAATTTTGAGTTTTTTTTTATCAAAGCTGAATGAAAGCTCAATTTGTTGAATATATTGATTTTTAATTCAAGCTAACATTGAAAAATAAAATTTAATTTGCAAGTCGGTATAACTTTATCCTAATTATATACCATTTTATTGATAACTTTTCAAGTTTATAGATTTCTTAATGTGTTTCTTGTCTTAATATAGATTTTGACTTTGACTGAATATGACTTTTGATAATTAAATATTATCTTAAATTAATTATTATTGAGCTTAATTTGAAATTTAATTTAAATTCAACATTGAATCTATCAATAACAAAACTTCAATACTTAAGAGTGAACGAGATAGTGATTTGCCTCAAAGCAATTAAGATTTTTTCGATAGATTTATGAGTTTTTAAATATGTTTAGCTAATGAAAGTGAAAGTTATATAAAAGTTGAAGGAAAATGTTGTCATAAAATAAAGTCAGTTCGTTGTCATCAATTCAGACATTGCTATTATTGTATCAGTACTTATTTGAAGGCAACTCAAAATAATGTCAATATTTTAGTATCATTCAGACTTTGCAATTAATTCAATGTTATCCATGAAAAAAATAAAAATAAAAATAAAATTATTTTTCTTCTTCAATTATGAGAAGGAAAGTATTTGAGGTGAAAATTGATTTTAAGGTTTTATTACATTTTATTCATTTCATATTCACATAACTTAATTATACAGCAATTAAAAAAAGGCGTATGAACTTTGACCTGAAAATTATTAATTTTTGAATTCCTAATTACAAAGTGTAATAAATGCTATTATATTCAACAAAAAAAAAACAAATTTACAGTTTGTAATGGGGAATTCAAAAATTAATAACTTTCCGGTCAAAGTTCATACGCCTTTTTTGAATTGTTGTATAATTAAGTTATGTGAATATGAAATGAATAAAATCTTAAAATCGATTTTCACCTCAAATACAGAGAGAGTGGTTTAAAATTTGGAGAGTTTGAGTTGAATAATAGCTCATATTATTCTTCGAGAATTCATAACTTTTCGTTTGTTTTAAAATAAAAATTCAACACAAAAATCATTGAATATAATCATTATTATAAGTTTTGATTTGTTTGATATGAAGGACAGACTTTTGCGAATTTTAAAATTGAAGAAAACGATAATTCTTTACACGAAATTTTCAGAAGAAACTGCAGTTAAACAAATAATTAATATTTTAAAATTTTAAGAATAATATTTTCAAATCAATTCTTGATCTATTATATGTTAAAAATGAAACATTGATTAGAATAAAAATGATATTTTATCATAATTTATTTCGAGATAATTATTTGGAGTTTGTTAATCAACTATAATTGCGCTGATAAATACTTATCTATGTTGTAGATAAAAGATTATCTATAATAATCTAAATATTTTTAAAGTAATTATCAACAATAATTTGCATTGTTATATATATAAAAAACATTGAAAAAACAAATCCTGAACATTAATCCTAATTTAATTACGTATTAGTTTCACGTCTTGTCTAGAAGTGCGTTTGAGTTTAGAATAAATGGCAATGAATTCTCAAAAACTATTTATTACTTGGAGGAGAATCCCTAATAATAAACTTATTCGACCTTTGGATGATAGAGTCATTGATTGCAGTTATTTCTTGAAAGTCAAAAATAAATAACTATGATTAATGCATTCATTTATATGAGGAAATTTCACAAAATTTAGCAATCGATTTACAGTTAACTTTTTTTTATATTATACTTAAATTCATTTTTTAAATAGTGCTTTATTTAATATATAATCTAAAACATAACAGAAATAAATGCTTTTTGTAGTGAGCGTTTGAAGCCATCAGATAAGAACAGCTGAAATATTAATTCGTGTGAAATGAAAATTTTATTTTAGCTTAACTTTTACTGAAATATAACAAATAACCTTAATTTCGTTTCATTCAAAAAATTGTTGTAATTTTCCTCTAAGATTTAGTATTGAGATTAAATCATTTGAATTAACTTAAAGTCGATTAAGAAAAAATTGAAAAATTCATAAATAAATTTTGATAAATGTTTGATTTCTTAGTTAACGTTTTCCTTTATTCTACTTTTATTTTTTGATTTTCATTTCAATTCAAATCAAACATTTATATAATTTAAAGACAAAAATAGTCCTCAATCAATCATTGAAAGATTTTTACAAAATAAATAACATCTAAAAAATGATGAGTTCCGACATTCGAACAAATGCTTATCTAATTATTAAATAAACCATCAAAGAGAGCATTAATCATTCAAGAAATAATTTTTATATACATAATAAAAACCGCATTAAAACGATTATAACCATTAATGTAAAGAAAAAAAATGAGTTTAAAGAATGTTTTTTCCTAAACTCAAACAAGAGAAAGCGTTTCTTAAATCTGTAAACACCTTCAGCTTTCAATAGTTTCATTGTTTTTTTCTCCAAGAAATGAGTTTCATAAGTATTTGTGCAGGAATTTAATTTTCATTCATTAAAATCTAATAACAGTTTTTAGTTTGAGATTTAGTTCAAAACATTATCGAAAGTAAAATATAATTAATGGCTTAAGAAAAGTGGTTACAAACCCAATGAAAAGAACAAGAAGAAAAATAAAATAAAAAGAGGAAATTGAGATTAAAGTTTCTATTGTTATTATTATAATATGTCAATATAATATGTAAAATGGAGAGCTCATTTGTTCTCAAAAGACTTTGTTATCATTGAACATTTCCTGTACTAATTCATCTGACATTGTATTTCAACCCAACAAATGTGGCACATTCTTTACTTTAATAGTTTTTAAATATTTGAATTGAAGATGAATTTTGTAAAGTAATTGCAAACTTGTTCAAAAACAAATTTCTATTCTCTTAAATAGAAGTTTGTTTTAAAAATAAGGTTAACCCATAGTTAAGAGCAACTGTTTAATCCTTTTTATGTTAAAATAATCAAAATTCATGGAATAGTAAAATTGCAATTAACTGCATTTGAATTAATTTCTCATTACCAATATTGCAGATCTTGCTTACATTCTATCTTGATTTCACGTTTGATAAATTGTGAAAGAATTCTTACATTCTTTACGAGCAAATAAAGTTCTTGAGTCTTTGCTTACGTGACACATGAATAACCTTCACGTGAACCCTTTGATCGTCTTGTTTGCTGCGACCTCTGAAGGATCGGTTAATTGTTGAAATTTAGCCTTAAAGGTAAATTCGTACTAAGATCTGAGCGCAAACGCCTTACCAAATATGAGTTCTGAATGTCAATTGCTATACAATTTTATAGAAAACCCGACACTTCATATCTAACGATCTCTGTTTCTAAAGAAAGCAAGAATTTTAAAGTCTTTCCTCACGTAAGCCATGATTTGTCCTTCAAAGTAATACTGTCACGAACTCAGAATCTTTAATAAAAGTTACATTTTATATCGCAATTTAACTATTGAATAAAATAATAATAAGAATTTTTCAAAACATTTTTAATTTTCAAGAATGATTTTCAATACTATTTTAATTCATATTTATGTATCAATTAGATTCTCTACTCAAATAATAAAAATAGTAAACATGACAGATATAAATATGCATTACAACAACCTTTCTTAATACACAACATGACATCAAGTTATGCTTGTTTTGAGTACAGGTATTTCTTACTTAATTGAGAGGTAGAAAAGTTAAATCATTGATAGGATATTCAAAGCAGCAATTTTTTTTATCTATAAACAAATTATTGAACTGGTATTTGAAAAATTTGATG
>JAQIWZ010001991.1:0-10142 GCA_034697245.1 Malaconothrus monodactylus
GTCATCTGACAGGCCAAAACTCGCGCTGTAGCCATATTTTGCAGTTGTTGACGATTTAAGTCTATATTTTCCAATACTTTAATGGCCTGATAGTAATCGCCTAACAATGAGTGCAATCGCAATAAACCAATTAAACTGAAATAACCCAACATTTTATAGAGAGGTTGTCGTCCGAACTCTCCCGCCACCAAATCAGGGTCGCGACCGCTATTAAACTCTTTCAACTGTTCATTAATGTTGGACTTATCGACCAATGAATGCAAAACATTGAGAACTGAGTGAACGTTCCAGACTTTAGGGCTTTGTCTCAATTGTTCTAATTCTACTTCACTTATCTTTTGAGCTTTAGCTCTAAATATACTGAAAGACTGGAACTGATATATAAACTCATCGATTATATCCCAAAGCCATTGGTTCGGGAGTTCAAGAGCTACGGGTTGTTCAGCGCTTAATATATAGTTAAATAAATGGCAGTAATTATAATAAGACTCAAATCTGTGTTCAATACTTGGCTGACATTTAGCATAAATGTGTCGATAATAGAGTTCTTTATAGAGAATGAGAAATATTCGGTCGTCTTCGTTAACGAGTAGGAGGACTTCGTGTTCGTCAGGCCATGGGCTCGAATTGAAGTAACTGTCCGTCAACTTAACGAATGTGTTCTCATATAAGTTTTGAATATCGTAAACGTTTCGCTCATTTATCGCTTTTTGCAGCAAAACCAAAAAGTCTTGAACTAAATCCGGAACCATATTATGCTTTGACTGATAATTATCTGGTCTCGAGTCTGAACCATAGGGAGCATAAGAGTCAGTGGCCGCTCCGTATTCAAACTATATATCAATTCAAACAATACTTAAGTGTCTTAAAAGGTGTCTTAAGAGGTGTCTTAAGAAGTGTATTAAGAGGTGTCTTAAGGAGTCTCTTAAGAAGTGGTCCAATACTCACCTCCTCGTAATCATCATAAGAGCCGTACATTTTTCACAAATTAATCAATTAATTAAATATTTATTAATATTAATTAAAATTTTTTATCAAAATATTGATAAATCAATTTTCAAACACGTTGTCATCAATAGAAAAATGTCTCAAATTTGATCATAAATTACGTCAAAATATTATTGAAATCCCTTTTAATAGTATTTGTTTTCAAACTTTAAGCAAAACAAATGTTTTGAGTTTTCAATTGAAAAATGAACTAAACTTTAAATTATAAATAATTAATAAACAGTTGAGAAGAGATGACAATCAGTGCAAATATTCCGCAAAAACTATTAAAACAATTGATAGAAATATTTCCAAATCGTATATCATATGCTTTTGCATACGGTTCGGGTGTTTTCAATCAAAGTGTAGTCAAAGATAAGAAAAATGATGAAAAATCAAAAGACAATTCGTCTAAAAATATGATTGACTTAATACTAGCCGTCGACGACTCGGCCGAATGGCATCAAAAAAACTTAATTAAGAATAGAAGTCATTATTCAGTGATTGGTTGGTTGGGTCCCAAATGGATTGCGACCATTCAAGAATCGTTTGGAGCAAAGGTTTACTTCAATACTCTTATACCTATTGATAATTATCTCATTAAATACGGTGTCATTAATACTAAACACTTAATCAATGATTGTCTGGATTGGGACACACTTTACGTGAGCGGAAGACTTCATAAACCAGTTTCAGTACTAAAAGAGCCAAATAGTAATGATTTGTCGAATGCTCTTAAGATCAATCTTCAGAGTGCAGTCCATTCGGCTTTACTCATACTTTCGGAAAGTTTTACGGAAGAACAGCTCTACTTAACCATCGCTGGACTCTCATATTCGGGAGACTTTAGAATGACTTTCGGTGAAGATAAGCATAAAGTGTTGAAAATAGTTCGGCCGCAGATCAATAACTTTCGTAATATATATCAGCCTCTCATCACTTCTGATAATATGAGTCAAATTGTCTCTTGGAATCCAGTTTCTAAAGTCTATTATCAGGACTGCTCTCCAAACGTAACTTTATATCATTTAAATTTATTGCCTAAAACTGTTCAGCACTACCTCTATCTCGAGTGGCAGAAAAGCGATGGCTTGAGTGATATCGAAGATGTTATGCAAATTCTTGCCCACGATTTTGGCACTAAAACATTTATTAGAACTGCTATCGAAAGAATTGTTCGCAAATCAAGTTGGTCTCAAAGTTTCAAAGGAATATTTAGTGCCGGACTTTCAAAATCAGTTCGTTATGGAAGTAAAAAAATTAGTAAAATGTTTAAAAGCGTTGATTTAAACAAATCCTAGTGTTATATAACTTTTATTTATTAGTTTTTAAGTTAAGTTAATATATTATTCTTGTTTGAGATTTAGTTAGAATTTAATAGCAATAAATTCTATGTTTAAAATAAATTTCTTGTGCATTAGTTTTCAAGATTTATTTCTTTCTCCATTTGAATTAATATTCAAGAACTTGAATTAATTAAATCAATCATTTTATAATTCAAAAGTCGATCGACTTGTTTATGACTGAAATTCTGTCACACATTTTAAAGATTCAAGTTTTTGATGAATGCATAAAAATTATTTTCTTTCAATTCATGTTCAATAACATATTTATTCTGCTTGAAGGAAGTCATGTATTTTTGAAGGATAAATAATTATTCTTCAACAGAAGTCAAATTATAAACAGTAAAAAAAATTCATGAATAAATATAGTAATTATAAACTGATTTTAAATTATCTAAAATTTATGGTTCATATTAGAGTCTTAAGTAAATCATAGTTTTTTGCTTCATTGAAAAGTATTTATTGCAATTTATTTCCAATCATATAATAGAGTGGAATCTAATTTTTTAATTCTAATCCTCAAAATAAGTGGTTAATTTATTTTTCTAAGTTTTTTAATCACATATATTTAGCGCTTCAAATCATTTGAACTTTATTTTAATATAATTCTCGCTTAAATGAAATTCACACTCGAATGATTGATGTAATTATAGAATCATAGATAATAGTTTTCAACTCGTTTAGCTTCTGGCGAAGTTTTTTTTTCATTCAGGTTTGTCTGTCAGTCTGTGCGCATTAATTATTGAAACCATAGACGAGTAAAAAATTGCATTCATTTCTAGCCTATGGAGAGTTATGTAGTTTTCGTATTAAAGAATGCACAAATAGTTTGCAAACATGAATTTTATTTTGACGACTCGCTCGTTTATAAAATTAATTAAATATTTTAATGCATTAGTTAAACAACTTAAATATTTTCATAACAATTATAAAGATAACAGTCAAGTAATTATTGCAAATTTTCTAAATTTTAAACTTTGATATTTATTAGAAGAAGTTATATCAGGAAATCTGAAATAATCATAAATTATTTTGGAGTTATTTCGAGATATTATACAAAATCGCGAATCGATGACATCTCAAAATACAGGATAAGTCATTCAAAGATATTGATTATATGTTTGATGTCAACTTGAATACAAAAAGTAGAAAATCTATTGCAGTAATTGAAGTGAAAATTACATGATTTAAGTGTGAGAAATAATTTAAATATTCAGACACTATGTTAAACAGTAGGCAAGAATAGCCCAAAATAAAATTGAAATCGATAATAATATATATTTTATTGTTCTTCTCCAATAATCTTCTGTTTTGAATCGATAAATAAGAGAATCCTAATGAAAAAAATAAATAGTATCAAAGTTTAAGCAAACTCTTTGAGTACAATTAAAATTATGATAATCAATGAACTTATTTTTGTGTTGATATTAGTTTAAAATGAGGAAACGATTTTTAAAATATAATCTTTAAAGTTGATATCTTTTTTTAAACAGTTTTGACTTTTATGTGAATTAAACGAAGATAATTGATTGCCTCGAGTACCAATACTCCGGTTAGTTCTTTTGTCGGCTAATTATCTTCAAAACTCCCGATTTATTAAGTTTTCAAATTTAAAACACTTTGAAAATCCAATTCAAATTTGAATCATTACATTCTTAATAATTAATAAATTTAAAGTTAATCTGCACTACAAAATGATGATCACATAAATTTGAAATAAAATTATGAAAAAATATCATTAAATGTATTGCGAAATATGAACAAAAATTTGATTTAAATTGAAAATAACAAAATTATCTTTTGATGAGCTCATTACTAAATAATTGTTTTATATTGAGAATTCATTGCACATGATAAATAATTTCCACGAACAGGATATTAAAAACTCATTCCTTTTGAATTAACATATCTTTAAGATTAATAATTTGTTGACTTAACAATAATTATAGCTTTTCGCAAAAATTTCGAATTGCTTAATATGAGTGAATTTTAACTAAAAAACTCTTAAATAAAACGAGTTATATATAGCATCAATTTGGGAAATTTCCTGAGAGGAAAATAAAACCTTTTAATTTCTTACCTCTATTGTTAAACTCTGTTATTCTAAGAAAAAAATGATTTAAAGTAAATTTAAGTATTTTTTGATTCATTATTTATACTTTTTAACGTTGTTGCCTATTTCCTCAAACTCTTTTTACTTAAATTGTGAGTTTAGTTCTCCTTCTCGAGAGATTGATTGCAACAACTATTTTGATATATACTCATAATTAAACTCTTAAGAGATTATTTGGTAATATTTTTACGAGTTTTAATAAAAAATAAATAAATAAAGTATAACTTAATACAAATGAGATAACGTGAATAAACTAATAATTTAATTGCGGACACTTACCCAACCTCCTTGCTGTGCAATCCAACCTTATATTAAGAAATAAATTTTATTTATATAATTCTTATTTATAAGCCATAAATCATAAGTTTAGTTGAGTATTAATAAAAATAATATAAATTGTTAAATTATTAAAAAGGAAATCATAATAACCTGCGATATCTCGATCAATAAAAGTAGTGAAAGTTTCAATAATTGACATAATATATTCCGGATGACCGATTCGAACACAATCTACAGATAATGCTCCAGCAATAGCAAAAAATGCTGCAATTCTGGGCCAAGTTATATCATTTCTAAACAATTCTTGTGCCATTGTTTGAAGAACTGTCTGCACACCAGCGGCTGATTTCAATAATTGTGAGTTTATGTTATTGAAAACACTTGTGTATAGTTTAGGATAAGATCGTTCCAATTCAAGTATCAAATACTTTAACTCAACCGCTACTTGACTAGTGGTAGAATCAAGTGTAATATTGCACAGACTTCTAATTTTTTGTAGATTTATTCTTTTGTGACCACATTCTCTCAATTTAGATCTGATAAATCGTGAACACAAGCATTTTGACTGATTAACAATATCTTTATGACTGGCCAACAATTTCCATCCAATGGTTGCTGACAAGTGATGGCTTACAGCAATGCCGACATGAGATAAGCGCTTCTTTTGGGAATTGAAATTGAGACTATCTAAAAATGTTGACGGTTGGGATCTTCTAAGTTCTCTTGTAGAGGATTCTAAATAATCATTGGGAGACAATTGGTTCGGACATATCAATGGGAGACTATATTTTCTCGGTTTAATCACTGGCGGAGCTAATAGTGAACCATTGATTTGATTAGATGTTGGCGTCATTGTTATTGTTGTTGATTGTTTTGCTGAAGGACTTAACAAAATTTCAACATTAGAATATGAATTAATTCTACTTAATTTTTTATTGTCAGACATATGTCAATTGATTTTATTGTTTCATTCACTCAAAATAAAACGTTTTCGATCAAAACTAAAGTAATCTAAAAGTAATAACTGCGTAAATAAGGAATAAATAAAATAATTATTATTGAAAGAATTATTAGTTATTACTTAATAAATGTTTTCAATATATTTTCTGTCAGATATATTATTCACAATAGGTTAATATTAGTTGAGATTAATTTGTAAACTTTCTCTTTATTCATTTGTTAGCGATGCACTTAAACATATTTTTGTGCACCTGAATATTATGTGATGAATGACAAGCACAAGATTGTTCTCCAAACACTACATCATATTATTATTATTATGATTATGAAAAAATAACTTATAAAAAAATAACTTGTGAAAAAAATAACTGATGAAATACTACAGCTGGTTATGCACGATATAAACACATTTGGTGTTTAATAACTAGACAGAACAATATTATAACTTTAACAATGTTTGAAGTTTTTCGATCTTTTATCCGACATAATAATGAATAAACTCATAGCAGTCTATATTTTATCAAAATTCTCATGAGTTTAGCTTCAAAGCAACATTGAATATGCTTTCCAACAGTTGTTTGACGAGAAAATTTTTTGATCTCAGCGAGAGGTAACTTAAAGAGCACTATAAGATGTGTAGATGACTATTAAACTGGTTCTTTAAGGATTATTCAATAAATACCGGCATTGACCGATTCATTATTTTCTTTAATATTTCTCATCTTAACTATATTTGTATTTCTATTCTCTTACTGACTTTACCTTCATTTTGATAGGCATTCAAGTCACTCAATGCTACTGTAAGCGTGAGTAAACATTGATTTTGTATTGATTTATTATTTTATTGATGAGTGTGAATTGGATTTTTCGGGATTTTCCTTTTTTTTCATCTATTTGAAAAAATTAATTTAATTTTCAATTTTTATAAGGAAACGAGAATTCATAGTTTTAGGGGTTTTTAGACTATTGTTAGACTTTAGTTAATAGACTATTCTAGTAAAACCTGTGCAAACAATTCAATTTGTTTTGCAATTTAATTTCGATTAAATCAAATTAAATATTTCACAAGAAGTTATTTACAAAATCAAAATCTGTTACATTGATTCAAAAAAACTAAATGATGATAACTTTTTTGCTACTTATTAGCAAAAGTTATTTACTCTAAAAATTTAGATTTCTTGTAAAAGCTAAACGGAATTACAAGTATTGTCACTTAAATTTAATTCAAATTATGTAAGATCTATGATTTAAAATCAATTTTTTTGTTTAAATTGTTTGAGTTTCTTTTGAGCTAATATTTAACCAAAAAAAAGCATAAATTCAAACAAAGCAAAGAAATGAATTTAGTATAAAGTAAAGAAAAGCTCAAGGTATATTATGAAGTGTGGCGACTCTACCCATTATCATCTGTTTGCCCATTACTGGTAAAAAAGAAGTGTAATTAACGAAATTGATGACAAAGCGTTATTCGATGTTTTTTCAATTTTGTTCTTTACGCCTTCAAAACTATTATTTAGTTAAAGTTAGTTTATGTTAAATATAAAGATAACACGTTATACACTTCATCCCGTTTATAGTGAACTCGGTTATAGTGAATACCTTGTTATAGTGAACGGTTTTTCCTGCACCAACCCGTTCACTATAACTAGGATGAAGTGTAGTGAGTTATTTGTTATTAATTCAAGGCAAACATTGCAGACCATATTTTCCTTTGTCATCCTTTTCAGTATTCTATATTATGCTAATTATTAAGACCAGTTACTCTCTATTTGCACATTTAAAATGTTTGCTAACCTTGTGAATGACATTTACTGCAATAAATTTTCTGGCTCTCTTATAATTTTTTATTTTTTAGTCATAAAATATCAACTTATCTTAACTTTTAAGACTGACGTTAACAAAATTAAAAGAGAAATTTTTTTCTTCAAATATTTCAATAAACATATAATAAGTTAATGAGTTTTTTTCCTAAACCTGATTGATATCCATAATAAACAAACACTTTTTGAAAAATATAAAATAGAATTTAAGACGAGTCTATTTCTCTTTCTCATTCAAATATTTGATATAAAATTTACAGTAAAAAATACTCCAATTTATTACTACACACAATAAAGTGTGTTAAGAGTCCTAAGCTCTAGTCAAAAGAATTTTCCTCCTATTCAGTTAATAGATGATAAAAATCATGAATTAAAAATAAAAGATAGAAAATAAAGATGAGGAAAGAGTAAAAAATCACAGATTCTTTGTGTGATTAAATAGTGAATATAGGGTACAATAAAACAAAAATTCAAGAACGAAAACACCAAACTTAAAAGTCGTTTTGAAGTAGTTTTTATTGGTTTGAATGCTATATCGGAATCTGAGTTCTCAGAGATTGAGCAAACGATAAAATACAAAAATTGGAATTCGTTTGGTATTTGGTTTATCAGTAGTTATCAAATTAATTCTCATTTGAATAAATTATTTGAAATAAGAGAAGAGAAATAACAACAAAGAGCAAAACAAGAGAAATAAAAAATGCTCGGAAGAAGTCAAACGATTTTTTGAATTTACTTCTAAAGTGAGAAAAATGAACTAAAAGAAGCTAAAGAGGATATGATTTATTAAGTATGACAGTAGAACTCAATAAGTTATAGGCAATAACTTTGTGCTTATTGCGAGATATATTCAAACTTTTCGATCGTTTTCTGTTATGACTAAAATATATTGACACTTAACTATTTAAATATACAAAATATAAATTTGAATATTAAAAATATTTCAATGAAGACATTGAAATATTTTTATTTATAAAAATTTCAAATATATTAATGAAAGTCAAAGTAAAGCTGATTACTTGCGTGATCTCTTTTTGCGTCCTGAGGCATATCATTGAAGAGAAAACGAATGTAATAAACGATACTATAAACTACAATAATATGAATGATTGAGTTGGAGCCAAAATTTTGAAGTAGATGAAAAACTTATAAAGCATTAAGTTGTTAGTCTTACTTATAACTTATAACTAATGAACTTTCTAATTAGTCGCATTGAATTTGACAGTTTTTCTTCATTGAATTCATAATAAGAGTAAGAAATAGCTCATTAATGCTTGTGTCGCAACGTAAACATGAAAAAAATTCAGCAAAAAATTCTTATAAGTATTTATAGCACTTTTGAGTGTTTTTTAAAAATTCAATAAAATGAGTTTAAATTCGTAAACATTTCATAAGTTTCTTAAGTTGTTTTGATTTATTCTTATCTCAATCTAACAATTTATAGCTCTGTTTCATTTGAAATTCTAAACTTTTTGAATAATTTGAGTCACATTTTACTTCATTCCTAATTAAATCAAAATATAGAATTTGAGAGAATATTTGTGTTATTATTAGGTTAGAAGAAAATGTCTGTTCATAACAACATTTAAAAGCTTTACAGGTTTTTAAAAACTTTCAAGTTTTTCAACTTTAGGATAAATCTAAAAAATAATTTCATTATGAATTCAAATCGCATAGAGTTTAAACTTGAAGTGTTAACAATGAATAAACGTATATATATTCAAAAACAATAATAATAAGTAAAAAGAAAAATGTTTCACATATTGAAAGAAAAGCTTAACTAAAATAAACAAATTGAATTGAAAACCTTGAATTAAATGTTGATTACAAATGGAAATATTATTTATGTAATAAACAAATTTTAAAATAAATTAAGTAAAGCGTAAGCTCTTGAATATAAACAATAGTTATTAAAACTAATAAATAAAAGGCAAAAGCGATGAGAAGGAAAAGTTCTCACAAAGTCTTATAATAGGTTGTGAAGTAAAGCGAATCTCAGTTCTAAAGAATGCAAAATATTTGAAATATTTTACTATTCAATAAATTGTTAGTGAATATTATTTGAGTAAAACTTGAGTACATTATGTGTTTTGTATATAACATAAACCTGTATTACATTATATTTTAGTAAAATATTAAGAAAAAAAGCTCTTAAACTGCAAATGATATGTTTTATTGATAAGTTTGAGTTCAAGATTATGATCCCTTCACTAATAAAAGCGTTTCCTGTCAGACAAGTCACTAAATTTCAATTTCCTTTCACTATATAATAGTGTTTATGAGAAAATATTTAGACTTTAGTTGAGACTTAAGTTAAGATTTATGATCAAAATTCATTATAATTACTATTATTTAAACAAAAACTTATTCTCAATACTTATCAAATCAAATATTAATCAAGTATTGATCTGAGTATTGAATCCAATTAACAGCTAATTAAAGGCGAAAATTATAAAAGTATTGAAAAGTGCAAAACTATTAAAGCCCTCTTCCCTTCGTTTAGTGTTATTAAGTTTTTGAACGACCTCTTTGTCAAAGTTTGAGCCAATAATTGAGAAGCGCTGCAGTCGATCCCCAGCTCTGAATCACGACTTAAGCCATCAGTCTATGAGTCGCTCTTCAAGTGTTTGTGTGTTTGAG
>JAQIWZ010001992.1:0-10141 GCA_034697245.1 Malaconothrus monodactylus
TTGTGATAAAACTTTTCAATAAAATTCTATAAGTCTTATCAAACTCACTATTGAGTTGAAATGCATGGATTAAAGTTACCGTCTGTACTTCTGCTTTTAAATAGTGTAAAATCTCAATTTTCATCAGATATTTAGGTGAAAATATTAAACCTGAATTATTTTTATACTAAATGCAGACTCTAATTAGAATTCTCATAATAAAAATCATATATGAAGAAAGTTCATAATTAAATTTTGTCGATTATAAAACATAACACAATATCAACAAATTTCTTATAAGACATTAAAAATAAGTTATTAATCATTTTAAAAGAGAAACACATTCCTCCTATCGATTGCTCTGCTATTTGAAAAGCCAATGAAAAAAAAAATTGATAAAAGTTATGAAACAAAAACAAACATCTATTTTGAGTTAACTTTCTTTAGGGTTATTATCACTTTTTCCACTACATCATACTCTCCTCCCTAACCATTTAGAGTCTGTTTGTTGTTAAGTAGTTATACACAAACTTTGTTTCAGTCCTATTCTTAGTTCTTGTGATGCAATAAATAAATTTATCATTAAATATAAAGATTTGAAGCCCTTCTCCATAAGTAGACCTGCTATTAATTCTAATCAAATAACTTATAAATGAAAATTTTTTCTGTCAAACTATATGTTCAAATGATTATTTAATGATAATATACTCTTTTCTTCTTTTTCTTTTCTTATCTTTGATTAATTATAATGTATTTCAGGTATGAAAGAGTACCGAAAAATTTTTGTAACACAGATATAGCTTATTGTGACGTCTTTTTAACCTTCAGTCGCATATTTAGGGAACCCTTGATTTGCTTACATCACGAAAATGTCATAAGAAATGTGTGACAAAAGATCAGATACACAGTGTATTTATGTCTTTAAAAATATGTTTTTCTCTATTGCTGTTGATAAAGAAATTTTATGTTATTTAAATTATAACATCATTTTCAGACATGTTTTCAAAGTCTTTTTTTCAAACATTTTTTTCTCCGTTTTCCTTAAACTTGTAAACTCTGATTATTTATTCAAGATTTAAAACTTATTTTCAGACCATTTTTATGGCCAAAAATATTTTTATTTCAAAGTTTTTACAAATTTTTTTAATAGAGAAAAATTTTTGAACAAATTTTTAAAAATATTTTACGAAAATAAAGGCAACAATTTTTGTTTCGCAATTATCTCACGAATAATTAATATGTTTAGAAGATTATTTGATGCAAAAAATGAATAAAATTAAGAATAATAGGGTTAAATTCCCAGAACTCATTAACTAAAATAAATTTTATTGTTTTTATCTGGAGTGAAACAATTTTCAGTTATATATTAATCAGACCGGAAGTTCTAGTTCTAGAGCATCTGAAAAATTCTATAATTATAATGTCATCGCATTAATTATAATAGTAGTGAAGAATAAATTCCTATCACATACTATATAAAATTTGATGCGAATAGCAATAGAGAGCGTGTTTTGCTGCGCACTTGCGTTCAAATTATTTGATTAGAGATTGACGTATTCTTCAGTTATAAAACAATGTTCTCTATCATTCCTGCGGATATTCTCAAAAGTTCAAACAAAACAAGTTTTAAAATTTTTATCGACATTATTGAGGAATTTGCTTTCCAAAAAAGGTTTCAATCAAAAAGCTCTATAAAAATTTATTACATCAATTATTGATAAAAACAAATTTTATATCAACACTAATTCAATTAAGCTATCAATAAAACTAATGTTTAATTTCAAACATTTCTCAGAAAAAACTTTGAGTAAAAGTCATAAAATTTGAAGGTTTTTGAAATATTTTTCAAGATATCATCTCTCAATCAAATAAAACTAAAAGCTTGATTTAAATATATATTAAAGTGGAGCCTTCCCACACCCTTCGTGTCAGTCTCTACTTTTGATTCAGTACCAAAAAAGTTTCTTCAGGCGATTCCTTTCACGACACACGCATACTATTCGCTTACTTTATTCACTGGTAACTGTATTTCTCATTCGTTATAAAACTTATTTAGCTTTCAAGTCATCAATAATTTTTTGACTGTTTATCTTTAAGAAAAAAAGACTCAAATTTATTGAACTTTGAAAGAGATACTTTTCGTGTACTCATTTATTTGAATTATTGAAGTTTCGACTCTGAGAGTTATCAAATCTAAAGGTAAGAATATATTTTTTGACTGAGTTTCTTGAAAGCGACAAAATATTTTGATTCAATATTCAAATGAAAAAACTTTTTTCTTATTGAACTCTTTGGTTAATTTGAATCTATTTTTTAGACAATCGAAACTTTTTATAAGAAATAACTATTAAGACTAAAAAAGTGTTAAGATTCCAATGTTCTTACGGTTGAAATATAAATTGAAAATTCCTATAAATCATTCAGTCATTCAGTCATTCCTTTTCAATTCGAAAATAAATTAAAATTTGATAGATTTTGTGATTAAGAAAAAATTAATGCATCACTAATTCTTGAATCTATTTTGAATTAATTAACAAAAAGTGTTTCGTATTTGGTAATGAATTCGTGCTTTAATTAATTAATAAAAACTATTAATTAATTCATTACTTGATTCAAGTTTATTAAAAATAATTGTCTTTTTAAAAGCTTTTACAATTAAAATACACGCATCTCTTAATTATCTATTTATTAAAAGCTTATTCAAAAACGCATTATTTTTGAAAATAATAAATCCCTTTTGAGTAATTAAGATCTCTGCCAAAACGCTTCTCATCTTTAGACATATCGAGTGTTGAAACGCTTCATTCTCTAACCAAAAAATAAAGTCAACTTTACATAGTTTTTTATTCATATTCAACTTTTTAGCATTTATTTACGGAACAAACATAAATAATTCTCACTTTAAAAAAACCTTTTCCTACCTCTTTATCATAACTAAATTTCTTGAAGCCTATCAATAAATGTCTCACAGAATTTAGAGTAAAGTCATTTTAAAACTGAATCCAAACGAGGATTTATTACTCGATTTATATTAATATAACTCAAGTACAGTATATTCAATCATTAATTATTGTAAAGATTGAAAAGTTTTTTATCCTTATATTTTGACTTATAGTAAACGATAGGAAAATTGATGAATTGATGAAAACTTCGCCTTCTTTTTTAAAGTGTGATAGAATTTTTTTTATCCAATAAGTTGAGAGTATATATAACTGAAATTTCTCAAAACCTATAACTGATTCATGAATTTAAGGAATAAATAGGATTTAAAACAGAGCTCCAAACGTGATATTCTTTCGTTCATTATAACCGTCTTGACTGTAGGAAATTCTTTTCAAGTTATTATTAATTCTATCGTTCATATTTCAATTTACTCTCAAGTATCTAAATAAGTAATTTCTATTCATGTTTATTCTGATAAAATTTTCTTCATATTGAACATAATCTAAAAATAGAATATTCTGAAACGTTTTTTTCAAAAATTAGTTTAATTTATATAAAAAAAATTTTCTTTAAGAAAAAAAGTCAAACATTATTATATTTTGTTTCGAATTGCGAAATATGATTGTGTTATTGAGTTATTTTAGAAAACTTTAAGTTCAGAATATTTCGCATATTCTTTATTTAATTTAACGCATTATTGAACTTATTTCTCAAGTATTGCATGAATTTTTAGTTTTATACTCTTTCACTGATTCCGGAAAAAATTTACTCTAATATGACTTCTTATAAAACTTCAAGAAATACTTTGAATTATGAATAATTTAAGTTAAATTCTCCTAAAAATAGTCAAATTTCTTTAATCAGGATAAAAGTTTGTTCTCTTCTTTACTTCAAGTTATATTTAAACATTATTTTCAATATGAAAATATTTGTGCAATATCTTTAATGTGTTTTCATTTAAAATGAAAGTCAATATAAATGACATAATGTATGCAAAAAAAAGTTTAATAAATATACGTAGAAAGTGATGTTGATAGTGATTTTTTACTACAATTTTTTATAAGCATTTTGTGAGTAGGCAGCTTTCAAAAGTAGACAATATTAGTTTTGCAAAGTATGATATATTTATTTTTGTTCTGTCTCATTGTAAATACAATATTCAAATATAACTTTCTCTCACTTTCTCTCAACTAAAACAAAACTATTTCATTAGTAATATCACAAAATTTAATATAACCTTAAAATAAAAGAAGTTCTTTCTTAAAACCGAAAAAAATATCAACAGATGATAAAAAAAATTAAATTTTTGAAAATAAGAATTGAGATAAAAATTTTCAAATACAAAGCGAAAAAGACTGACAGTGTTAGAGAAAATTATTCTTAATTCAAAGTAAAGGATCTGTTTCTAGAAATGAGAATCACTATTCCTTTTAAGGCTAATAGAGAATAAAGTAAATTATTTTCCGAAATCACTTACGTTTTCATTCCAATAAACAATTGGACTCATGCTGTTTTGAAGTATTTTTACAATTAAGTATTTCAATTGTATGCGATGGCGAAAATGAGTGAGAAATAGAAAAGTAATAACAAATATATCAGTTTGTGTTGAGTTAGAAAATGCAGATAAAGAAAAATACGATTAAGAGAGAAGAACTATTTTTTTGAACTATTCTTCTCGTAAGTCATTTGCATAAAAAACTGCACTTATTTAAAGCTCTCTACTTAAAGATTATTGAATTATTTAGAAATGTTTTGTGAAAAAAAGTTTCTGCTTTTGATATATAAAGCATATATAATATATGAAAATATAGTAATTTATGACTTAATGATTAAGTTAGGAGAATTAATATTTAATAATAGGTATTATACTTATTCCCAAACGTTTCTTTAATAAATGATCTTACATAATATTTAATGTGTGCTAGAAAAATGAATTGTTATCTAAAACTCTAACTTAAATGCATTAACATGATTGCTATTGAATTAAATATTAGGTTTAAAAATAGATATTTCTATTATTAAAACATCATTAACTTTAACCTAAGTTTTACTCAACTTTTATTTTCAATACTTTTCTTCTAAATCTATTTTTATAACTTTGCTTACATTCAAAGCTTATGTGATTTTAATAAAAGTCTCAAATAAATAGATGTCAATAATAGGAATCGTGTGATTGACATAACAAACAAAGGTTTTTGTTTGTTCATATTAAGTCAAGAAAATAACGATTTTTCTTCTTCTTCTTCATTGTATTTTTAGAGATCATTAATTCTTAAAAGCGAGAAATGTTTTAAACAAGTCTCTAATAATCAATATTTCGCTGTTATTTTGCTGTTGAATACGAAAAACAGGCAATGTTTTATTGATTGAATGATTTAATTTTTTTAAACCTTTCGAAACTCTGATTGAATTTTCGGCTCTGAGTTGAGACTTAAATAACACTTTACTGTAAAACTTGATCTCGATATTAGTTAAGAACATAAGTGATATGCGGCACACTCTGAGCTCAATCTTTAAGCTCGAAAAGACTGGAGGCAAAGACGGAGCTCAAGCTTAAGCTCAAAGTTAATAAATCGAAATTCAAGCGAAACTCATTTCGATATGATAAGAAATCTTTAAAAAAATAAATCTATTTTTCAATTTATTCTACAATTACTATAATCATTGATAGCTCTTTTAAAAACTTTTAGTAAATTTTATTTAAAGACCGATTTCTTTTTCAAAACTTATCAATCTTTAAAAAAATTCGTGTTAAAAACATGACATTTTTCAGATTTTAATTTAGAAGCCCAGAAACGAAGTTCAAATTGTGAGAAGCCCGAGCCTTAAACTTATGTTTTTTGGGCCACCCACGAAGTTTTCAAAGCTTAAAATGAGAAATATTTTTTTAAATCAGCCAAATTGATAAAAATTTTGAAGAGCGAAAAAGTCTAGATTTAAAACTTGAGTGTACTTTTCATCAAATATATTGCCAACATTAAATGATTGAAAGTTTTTTTCCGGTATTTCTATTGCACAACACTTGAAATTATTTTTATTTAAAAGTTTCTCTTTCTCTTCAAACCAAAAACTTTTTAAAAAATGAGTTTTCGGAGATTTTACATCTAAAGTGATATTAGTTTCTCTTTTTATTCTCAATAAAAGGCTTTTTTCAACTAATTCTTATGTTTACTTTTAGAAAAAAATACCAAATTTCATGTTTTAGGTATAAAAACAGTTTTTAATAAACAAACATTACTTATATTCAATATTTTGAAACTTGATTATTTAAACTTTGATATAAATCAACTTTTTTGAGAAGAAAATATGTTTATCATTCATAATAATACCAGAGTTTGAGATAAAAAATTATAAATTGTTGCAAAAGATGCATAAATATCAGTAAATAATTTATACTATAATTTAATGCAAATTTGAAACTTAATCCTTAATATTTTCAAGTTTTTACGCACTTCTGAGAACTATATCTGAAAAGTATCGATTGGATTACGCGATACTTATTGCTTATAAGCTATTCGTTAGTGTTGTTATGCGAATAGGCTTTAAATACAAGTTCTAGTAATCGGAGACATTATTAATGAAATTAAGAGCTACCGAAAAATAATAATAATAAGACTGTTCTCTTTTGTAGTTCTTAGACTTCAATTGAGTTTAGCTCACAATTGAATAGTGGTTTAGACAAGAATCGGATATGCATTAATGCTGAATAGAGTATATTCTGTATATCCTGACATTTATGAATAGAGGTTTTCATTGAAGTGTTTTACTTAAATTAGTAATGCTTTCGTTGAGTTTATCGTCAAATAAATATCAGAATCAAATCTTATCACTATTTGTTTCTCTAAACCCTTAGTTCCCAAACTTAATCTGGTCGCGACCCACCTCTAGTGTCTAAATTTTGAGGCTCTCATAGAACTCAATGTTAAAAATTGGGGTTCTGAGACCCACTTTTGGGAACCTTTTCTCTAAACAATCGAAAAAGTACTGCAAGTGATTGGAAAAAAGTTATTTATAGGAAGAGAAAAAAAATTAATGAAAACCTTGTTCTTGTTGTCGAGATTCAAATTGAGCGTAAAGTTTATGAACTGTCAGTTTTATTCATTAATCATTTAATCGAAATTCTGTCCCAAAATTACTTTTGAGGCTAAAAATTCTGTCTCTTTTATCATTGTTTCACTATTGAGGATAAATGAAGAATTGTTTATAACTGATAGACAATTAAAAGACTATCTATTGTTATAATTTATTCTTCTATAACAATTAATCATTTGGAAGAAAGAGATGTCAACCGTTGCTAAAGATTTTCTTTAATTCATTCATATTTTACAGACTTTTCGGATATTAAGTCTATAAAACCGGCAAACCTACCAGAAATTGATTTATGAATTCAAAAATATTTTCACAAGAAGAATATTCTTTATTTCGCAATATTTGAAGAGGCGATGTATTCCCAGGAAAATTAAATTCCAAAAAAAAGCTCAAAAATTTGTTCATTTGAGTGCATTATTCAGAGAATTACAAAAAAAAGTTCAATAAAACAAGAAAAATATTTGCACTTAAGTTCAGCGCTTGGAAAAAAGTGATTTATTTTCAAAAACAACTATTTTTAGAATATTTCTTTCAAAAAAAAGATTCTTCTTTTTAGTATTCAAACAAAGTGTTCAATGTCTGTAAAATTTTTTTGATCTAATTTTAAAAATTTGCATTAGAATGGAAAGAAAACTCAATAACTATTAAGCAGCAGATGTTCATTATTATCACTGCAGTTAAAACTTGTTAATTGCATTGAAAATTTTTGAAAATTATAGTTTTGCTCATCAATCATATGACATATGAAAGGATAAAATGTTGTTTCTGTAAATTAATTAAAGTTTTTTAATTACTACTCATATATTTTGTTGAAATGATTTACTTTTGATCCATTTATTACAAAATAATTGATAAAATCCTAGCTTCACGTTCTTTAATGAGAAGAAAAATTTGTCAATTGAGTCGTTATTATGTTAGAAAAAAAGTTTCTTTTTTCTCACTAAATCATTAAAATTTTTTTTTTCACTCAACAAATACTCGTTCCTAAACTCAATTTTTACTCTAGAAATAGAATTATTCAAATTGTACTCTATATTGATTCCAGAATTATACTGAAAGACAAACAAAAAATAATTAGTACTCAAAAAGTCAATAATTTTTTCTTTGAAGCGTAAAAATAACAACAAATGAATTAAATTGCAATTTACTTATGGTACAAATGAAGAGATGACGAAATGTTATCCAAATAATTAGAAATAGATTTAAATTGTGAAACTAGAGTTGTTTTGATTGAGAGATTATTCGCTATTTTAATGATCGCGTATTCAGTGAGCGTATTGTATTTGCTTATATTCCTAATAGACTTCGAAACAAAGGCATCGTTTACTTTAGAGAAACAAGCACTAGATTAGAAATAAAATGAGAAAATAATCATTTAGTTTATCATTTAGAATAATTGTTAACCTTAACAATTATCTTATTTTTAGCTATGGCTGTAAATTCTTTTCTAACTCTTAATGTTTTCTCTTTTTAACTTACGTAACTTTTTGCTAATGTGAGCGCAAATTGGGTTTTATTTTTATTTTTTGTATAATTAACTGTGTTTTAGAAGCTTTGAATGAGAAAGTTTTTCGTCTTCTGTTAAACACTTACGAGTTTAAAAGTAATTTATTATTTGTTTTTATTGTTAATTCTGTTTTTTTTCTTCAAATCGCTTGAGAAAAAAATTTTGAAATAAAGTTTTATTTGTTTCAAGTTTTTAACTGAAATTTAAATAAAATTTATTTTTAAAATAATTTTAACTAAAATTAAGTAATTCTAAACCAGAGCTAAATTAAATTCAAAGTCAAAAAATTTTCAGACTTAAAACTGAGGGTAAATAAAGTAAGAGATGTGTTATTAAATAACTTTGAAGCAAATCTGCACTAAGTTTTAAGAGAAATAATATTTCAAAGCGTTGGCGTTTCAGCAATGCTATTAATTGTGAGCTTAAAACCTATAGTTAAGGGTAATAATTATTGTAATAAGCGCATTAAATAGTCTCAAATCAATTGTTAGTTCGCACAATAAAGCCGTCCAAATGAATGCTTATTATGACTGTAGGAATTGATTGTCAAATAGAATTATAGAAAAATTGGTAGACTTTATGCTTGATAAATGTAATTGGAATACTTGCATAACTTTATGATAGACTAACTGTAATTGTAATGGATTATCGACAGGTGTTTTGTAAGAGAATTACAGACTTTTGCTGACAAATTAAATTTTTGAAACATTTTTTTGGAATGTATTCAACATCATTTATTTCTTGTTCAAAAATCCTTGAAGATGAATAAATAGTAAATTCATAATCAGCTTATTTGAAAGAATATTTTTTTCAAAGTAAAAATAGTTCTCAATTTTGAAATTATAAAATAATATTTCAAGTCTTTATGTTATAATAAATTTATCAATTTTCAGTCATTAAGCCATAGAAACCATATTTCTTTGTTGAATAAAATGTTTTAAAAGTTAGAAAACTTTTTTCTCTCCAACAAATTAAACATATTTTTTTCATACAGTGGAAAATCCGATAAAGAATATCAATAAAAATCGCACTTTTCTCCAAATGATTTATAATTACTTGAAAAATATTAATTATATTAATTGTATTAATATTTTTCAAGTAATTATAAATTAATAATTAATAAATTCAAATTATTAATAAATAATTAATAAATTATATTTCAAATATTAATTATATTTATATTATTTTTCTAGTGGAAAAACTCATACGAAAGGAGGAGGACTGACACTAGAATTTCTCCACAGGTAATTAAATTATTTATCGAACAAAATCTTTGATAGTCAGCAATTTTAAGTAGAGTAACAACATTGAAAACCGCCGACTGTCTTAATTTATCGCATTCAAAGCAAATTGAAATGTATTCCTGAAAAGTGTAGCAATATTTTAACTCCAGAATCGAACACTTCAACGTTGATTGAATTTGTCAAATAATACTGCGCTGCCTAACAGTTGAATATAAATTAACTAATCATTTCATTTTACAACTTAAATGCTTTTAAACATTTGATTTTTGTGTAAACGAAGTTATTTCTAAGTATTTAATATCAAAATCTTAAAAAGTCTCACACGAATATTCTCACTATTTTTTACGCCTCTTTTGTTTAAGAATATATTTTTAAATAA
>JAQIWZ010001993.1:0-10139 GCA_034697245.1 Malaconothrus monodactylus
ATACATTGACTCTTATGGCGAACATGTGTTTAATGCGTTTACAGTCTGTCAAAAGGTATTTAAATTTAAAATAAACTTTAATTAACTTTTCAATCGATTTAATTATTATATGAAATTAAATAATTAATTAAAATGTTTGTTCATTCGAGACATGGATTGAAATGGAAATCAATTCCAATAGTAATAAATAGAAGACTTGAAAGAAGTCCTGTTTTGACGACATTTCAAAAGTCATTAATTAATATTAATTATCGTTTAATGAGTAATAATACGTATGATTGGCTCAAAAATAGAGGAATATTCAAAACTCATTTCCCTGAAAAGTGAGTCAATCGTTATATTTATTAATTATTTAGTAATAAATTATAATTTAATGAAGAGAAGACATAAACGAATTACTATCAAAAAAGCAAACAATTTATTGTGGATTCGATGCGACCGCTGATAGTCTTCATGTCGGAAACCTTTTAATATTGATAGCAATCATTCAATTACACCGTTGCGGACATCGGGTTATTGTTTTGGTCGGCGACGCGACCGCACGAATTGGTGATCCGAGTGGTAAAGAATATGACAGACCTTTCATTGAGAAAGAATTGGTCGACAATTACGCCATAAGTATAGAGAATAGTATCAAAAGAATAATCGAAAATCATGAAAAATATTTCTGGAAAACAAAAGGAAGAAATGATAGACCCGGAGAGCTCTTGTAATCATATTTTTATCAAATTATAATCAAATTTAATTATTTGTTATTTCAATTTATTCTCTAATTCTCTAAATTAGAATTTGTAAGAATAGCGAGTGGTATAAAGACAAGAATATAATCGATTTTTTAAGTGCTTTCGGTCGTCACCTAAGAATGGGTCCAATGCTTAGCAAAACGAGTATCAAAGACAGAATCGATAGTCCTTCAGGTTTAAGCTTTTCTGAATTTTCCTATCAATTGTTTCAGTCATACGATTGGCTTAATTTATATCAGAAATACGGCTGTGATTTTCAGGTATTTCTTTCAACTTTCAATAATTTTTCTTTTTTTTCTTAATTTTTCTTTTCAATAAAATTTATTGAATTGTTTGATAGATCGGAGGTATTGACCAAACAGTTAATATACACAACGGTCACGATCTAATTAGAAAATTAACTGGAAAACAATCGTATGGGCTCTTCTGTCCACTGATTACTGATGAAAATGGGAAAAAATTAGGAAAAACTGAGGGTAAAGCCATATATTTGAACGCCGATAGAACTTCTCCTTATAATTTATATCAAGTGAGTGTTATTCGCAGTCTTATGCCTGTTTTCAACAATAATTTGTCGGTCTATTAATAAAAATTTTAATCATATTCAGCTATAAAAACAATTAATAAACAATTTTATTAACATTTGTTTAGTTTTTTCATCGTTTACCTGATACTGAAGTTCACAAGATTTTCAAATTGTTTTCACTTTGTTCTGACGCTGAAATCGAGCAGTTATATCAAAAACAATTACGAAATCCGAAGCCTTGGTTTTTGCAGCAAAGACTGGCCGAAGAAATGACTTTATTGATACACTCAGGTCTGAGTCTCTTTCATAGGTTTAAATTATAGATATTAGGTTCTGAGGGAATGAGTCGCGAAAGTATCGCTTTTTCATTTCAAAAGTTTGAAAGCCTTTACTATTAATCCTAAACTTTTTACTTTTATTTCAATGCAAAACTTCGTATCGATTTTTAATCCCAATGATTATAGGCTTCTTAAGAATATTCAAATAAGTTGAGTATTTATTTATCCAATAGAGGACGGCTTGTCATCCGCTAAGAGGACAACAGAAGCTTTATTTAAGAAAGATGTGGATGTGTTGAGCCGATTGAGCGATTCTGAAATTAATGATGCATTCGAAGGCGCGCCAAAGTGTAACTTAATATTCAATCCAAATGAGATGACGGTTCTAGACCTGGCCATCAAAGCCAACTGTTTTCAAAGTAAACGTAAGTCTCATTTATTTAATTTCCTAAATATTGATTCTGTTATAACTGACTATTTCCTACTCTATTTCTACTAAAATGTATTTGATTTCTATACATCTATAGACTTATCAAACTTTTATATTGCAGACAAAGCATTAGATATCATACAAAAAGGAGGCTTTTATATAAATTATTCAAAAGTATGTTCTCCGAGTCAAATATTAACACAAAAAGATATACTTCCAAATAATATTACATTATTAAGTGTAGGTATGTATACATTTGCAAACATGTGCAAACATTTTCCAAGTATTCAATCGTTAACTCTAAAAACTGATACGAAATCTTCTCTATATTTTAATGTTTTATATGTGAATATGTTTTATTTGCAGGAAAAAGGAATTATCACATTGTCAAGTGGTATTGAATACGTTTCAATGATATATCTATTCTATAGACTTATTTAATAATAGATAAACTAAATTAAATTTATTTGCATTTGTCAACTTTTTTCATATATAATATATACTATTCTTAAAGCATTAACACATGAATTATTACTATTTTTAATAAATAAAAAAGTTGTTAAAATAATCATTTAAAGCATATTTATATGAAAAAACAATTTGATGATTCGTAATATTTTTAAGCCACACATTAAGTTATTGTTAATATTGCAATAATGTTTTTAATAGTGAAAAAGTTTCCCTCAATTCCATTCATTAAAATGTGAAAAATGATAGAAATGACTCTAAAACAATTATCGTTAATATTAATGAACAAAACATTATATTTATGACTAGAAGGCAGAGAAATAGATTAAATAAAACATTTCTTATTAGAGTATCACTCGTTATATTCATAGTTATGCGAAGTTAATGATATTGTTTGTATTTGTATTTGTTATGATATGTTTTCTGGTTTAGTTATAGTTATAGTTATAGTAATGTTTTGTATGATTTCTGGTTTAGTTATAGTTCTTGTAATGTTTTATATGATTTCTATGTTATCAACATTTAATGCATTGTGGGATTAAAATGTCCGAAGAAGTGGCGTTAATTGCCAAAAATGCACAAATCTTGCGAACAGAAAATGACTTTAGAGTTGGAGTTAGAGTTAGAGTTAGAGTTACGTCAGAGAAAAGTTAGTTTGTGGCGTTGCATTAAGTTAAAGCTATAGGAATTCCTACGGGAAATCACACAAAATACTTTTTAGTGTATTGTTCATGTGTTCATTTGTGTCTTTAGACCCAACTGTGTGTTGCTGTAACTTTCGACATCCAAATTGTAGAAGAAGAGACAAGTGAGAAGTAGGAAAACTAACAAATTGCTAGCCATTGAAGTAGCGTATTGTGATTTATATGGTTTGTTTAGCTAACAAATTATCTTTAGTGCTCTAAATTATTCGACTCCTCTTGCAATTCATGAATTCTTTATGTCGACTAGAATTGGAAAAGAGTGTTAAGCTTTATTAGTGATCAAAATTCTTATTCTACACTCGTTAGTGAATACTTTAGTATACCTTTAGTTAAACAAACTTTTACTTAACTTATAATTTAGCATTTATTGCTCTCAAGGCTATCCTATTTTCGGTAACTACTTTTAATTAAATATTCAAACACTACTTCAAACACTAACTTTACTATTGGTTTAAACATATTTAATCATTCATTTGATTTGCCCCAAAAACATCCAAATAGATAACTCAAAAATGTCTTAAACCATGTCTCCAAATAGATCATCTCAAAGATATATCGCTCAACTTTTTTTTGTCTACTCTATGACAAAAAGTTTTGAGCATTCTTTTCAAAAATTTTTATTGTTTTAAGCAATTCTTTCAGATGAGATAATGGAATGTTATCACTTGAAGTACTTCAAGGTTCGAATAAATTTCGGGTATTTCAAGACTCAATGGATTGAAACTCATTAAAAATCAATGCAGTTTTCATTCACTTGTTTTCACTTATTCTTTTCTCCTTTAAATTAAAATTGATTTAATATTTTCTAAAAGTTTCATCTATTTCACATGGGTTTAAAATATAACGTTTTCGCTCACTTCTACTTCTTGTTATAGAATCTGGTCGATTGAAATTAAGTATTCAAGAATATGCATTTATAAATTTAATTATTTTGTACATATTGCTGTTAATGATCTCGCATTTAAACTTCTGAATTAATTCAAAATTTGTTCCAATACTTCTTAAGCAAGAAAAAAATTAAATTAAAACTTTGATTTCGATCGGTCTCAACTTTGATTCAGTTTGTATTTTGTATTATATATTTAGGCAATAACTAAAAATCTCATTTTCCAATATTTATAGAATTTGACGCGCATTTGAAATTCTAATGTTAGCGTTTATTAAAAAAAAATTCAAAATTATTCAACGAAATCGGTAATAAATTAGACGAAATGCGACATATTTATAATAGTTTAAAAGGGACAGACAATTTAATAAAGAAATAAAGTTGGTTCTGAATAAATGACTAATAAAATTTATTTAACAATAGAGAATAATAAATAAGAAGAAGGGTCTATGAGAAAAATGGAAACTATCTTTAGAAAAAAGTCCATTTGTTTTTCTAAAATAAATCAAAGTCAAGTCATTTCAACATTTTTCATAGACAGCTCCGATGTTCTCAATTGTCTGCTAATCTTGAACGGAGGCATAAAAACGGCAAAAATTTGTAGGAATTTGCTTTTAAAGGCCATATCTTAAGAAATACGACAATACATTAGTAGAGTTTCTTAAAGTTAAATATTGCAACATTGAAAGAAAGCCTAAAGCATAGTATCCTCAGTAAAAAAGTCATCGATTTTGCCATTTTGAGCTCACACGCTGTTTCTCTAGAATAGTGAATATTCGTGAAAAAAAGTTTGCAAATATATCGCTTTTCTATATCCACTCATATAAACAGTTGTGACTCTTCCACTGGCTTATTCACAATCATATTCGCATTCACTTATTCGCTATATATTGTATATATTGTATATTCTGTATAAATTGTATGCTCACAATTGATGGTTGTCACTGAAAACTTGGAGCATTTATGAGCACTGCTTCGCCAATTCAGCTTTGCTTCGCTTTCGCAAAGTCGTTATTTCAAGTCCATTACTCCCCAAAGCCATCCAAAACTAGACATTTACATATGAGATTCTAAGTCCTGTGTTATCAGTGGTAACTTTTCAAAATACAGAGCAAAAGATTTGAGCTCCACGTTCAACCTATGATAATATTATATTTTTTATATATATACTAAACATCAAATATATATTGAATTCTCACTTTCTTTCTTTTAGATTAACTTTAATGATAAATTATGAAACTTTTTCGTGTCAAAAGAGTAACTTCCATAATATCATAATAATCAGAAATTTCAATATCTCTTGCAATAATAAACAGAACAGAGGTTTCATAAAATGTTGCGGAATTATATGAAATGATTATTTTAGTTCCCCAGAGAGTATATTCTCGCTATTAGACTGTAAAGACTGTGTGCATTTTAAATGGGTTTGCCTTTAGGTTCCCCTTTGAGTTAGTTTTGCATCCATGCATTCTCTAGTTTGCATCTCCTAAAAAGTTTTTGTATGTGATTTGCTTTTAAAATTTTTAAAAATTTTTCTCTTTTAACATTAGACATTATTGCAGTCTATATTACCATTTTGTGGTTCTCTGCAAAACTCATTTAATAATCGCTTTAAAACTATGAGTTGAGCTACGCTTTTATGAGTATTGAAAATGTTTCTTCTTTTCAATAAATCATTCAAGATTTGCATAAAGCCAGCAGAATATCTCGTTTGTATATTTACAAATATACTTACGAGATGTGGCGCATAGAGTCTGAATCTTTTAAAGTTTTGCTGTAGTGCAGAGAAATACTAAAGTGAAACTCGCATTCAATATTAATATTGTATACCAATTAGAGTAAAGAACGAATTAACATAACAAGCATTATAGTGACGAGTAATATACAAACTTGAGAAAAAAGAAAATTTGCTGTAACGCTAGGCTTAATCTTTTAGTTCATAAGCATCTGTTATAGTTGTCTTGTTTGATGTCAAGTGTTAGCACTGACTGCAATTTACATAAAAATACAAGTTTCTAATATTTGCTTTAGAAGATTCTATATTTCGTGCTAACATTATTAGGACTGACATTTGCAGCTGAAACAACTTATGAATTTTGGAGATCATACGTTCAAAATGTTATATCACATATATTAAAGTTAATAAGTCATAGGTTTCACTAATATTTTAGTTTCTATTATGAATAGTTAGTTTAGTTAATATTCAATCAAAGAATAAGTCATATTTCGAAGTTTAATGAAAAAAAATTTAATCGTATTTTGTATATAGAATACAAGTCTTGTTTTATTAAATTATAAAATTGTTCTATTGATTACGACTCTTTCATTTTAAAAATATAATTAATTAAAATAAAGAATTAAACTGAAAGAAAAGAAGTTTTGTATAAAACATGTCTTTATCTTTGAGTGAAACGGAAATTTTTAATCTGTTTTTTATTCCTTGAATGTTTAATTTCATTTTTGAGTCTTCTCAAAAATTATCTTTTCCATATGAGTTAACAAAGTTAAGGAATTATTTACATTTTCTAAGCTTTTATAATGAATGTCTTAGAAATTTTATGCATGAGTCAGTTTATTACAGGAATAAGAGTTTACTTTCATAATAATTCACAAAGAATTAATCCTGAGGAATACATAATATGCATATTGAGAATTTTGAAACATAGAAAAAAGTTCTTTGAAAAGTAGAAAAAAACGTTCTCATTTTGCTAATCAGTAATATCAGCAAAAGTTTTTAATGCTTGCGTAAGTAACCAACATGTTAGAAAAATTGTTACACGCATTGCTTACACTTCCAAATAAATTAGTTGATAGTTTTACTCAATAGTGATTAACATTTTTCTACTCACGAGTTTAGCTTAAAATGATGTAAAGGATGAGTGATTTTCCTAAAGTAATCATTTCGAAGTCAAACCCACATTATTTAACCCTACATTATAATTGTAGTAATAATATTATTGCATACAAGACTTATTCTAATTTACTGTACAATTTAGATGTCAAATAAATGACATGCATTAATCTGGAAAAATCCAGTGATGTGTGAAAAAGATTTATGGACAGAGAATCCAAATTATAAAATCATAATATCATTTTTAACTTAAATCAAACCTTTCTTTTTCATAAACAGATTTCTTTTTATTAAGCTTCAAATCCAGAAAAGTTAATTAATTCTGGGATTTATTTTTAAAACTTCTTTTTTTCAGAATAGTTAATTAGCTCTACTTTCTCTAGATTTTAAGTAATTGCACAGAATTTGACTTTAAAATCAATTAATGTTGACTTTTTTGTTAAGGCTGTTGAAGCTCGCAATCATCGTTAAAAGTATTAATGATTCGACTAGAATTTTATTTGTATTTACTTTTTTTTATACTTCAATAATGACTTGAAAAGTTTAGAAACTTTCAAAATTATTCTGTTATGAATTTCATTTTAATTAAAATTACTGAGCTTTCGGGCAGTATTTCACTTAATGTAAATGTTTAACAAGAAGTGATTATTTGAAAAGTTATTTTTGATAATTTTATTGAACCTATATTTCAATCCTTTTGAAAAGTTTAATCTTCTTTAAAAAATGTTTAAAAATGTTTAATTAAAATTACTTTTATGAAACAAATTTAACTATAATTTACAGGAATTTATTTTTAAACAGAAATTCGTTAAATAACTTTCTGACAATTTTAGCGGTTGTGTCACTTTGAAAATTATAGCTTTTGTTGAAAATCAATCATAATCTTGAGTTATTTATATAAAGATTCATAACTTTATCCTCTTTGATCGACACAATCAAATTTATTTCATTCATTTGCCTTAAGGTTTATGACTGGCAACAGAAATATTATCATAACTTATTTGAGTTACAACGCATTAGGCATAGAGAATAAACTTTTCAAGAATAGATTCTTGAAGAATAGTTGCAAAATAGTCGAAAAAATAATATGAAAGTATAACTCAATTACTTGAGATGTTTTAAGTTCTCACAAAAGGTTTGAAAAAGGCTCAAAGTTAGCGTTTGCGTTCAAATAATTGAATGCAATTTTATTCATGCAATACTTCATTCATACAAAAGAGATCTCATACATCAAATCGCATAACATATCACACGTATCTTATGGTTTTAGATTCTTTCTGACTCTGGTTCAAGTCCTTTGGGATGTACTCGAAATAACAGCTCAACTCTAGAGTCAGTTGGAGTAAGGTTTGAGTGGATCAACTCTACCGATGTATTAAGTAATTCCAATATTTTGGGCTCTATTTTCTAAATTACTTTTGTGGCCAAAATTACATTCAAATCAATTTTTATTGAAAACTACGATTGCATTACAGAATATAAATCAAAATTTTTTCTTTAAAAAAATTTAATTTCAGAAAACTATTTTTTTACTCGTAAAATTTAATGTTAAATTGGATTTTTTGTCAATTTTATTTCAAAATTTTTTCAAATTCATCCTATGCTTTCATTCAGAAATTAATTAATTTTATATAAAAAATGAAACATTTTTATACAAACTTTTCTGCTATTATAAGATCTAAAATAACAATTATATTATTCATAAATAAATGCATAAATTGTGATAAAACCAATTTTCTATCATTACTATTAAAAAGATTAGTCAGATGTATAATGAAAGCAATTAAAGCGATAGACACTTACAACTGACTCAAAGCCAGTAAAAGAAAAACAAGTCGATTAAAGGGTTGCTGGAAATAAAACAAGAAATCCAATTAGTGTTGGAATTAACGACAACTTAAAGCTTAATCCAAATGAGTGGAAAAGGAAAAATAAACTGAGGACTGAGTCATACAATCATATAGTTTTGGTTGTAGTGATCATTGATACTAAGGATAACATATCCCAATATCTCACACAACTTACTGTGTTTTTCATCAAGTATTAAAAATGATCATTTGCTGACATGTATGCAGAAAAAAAGTTTTGCTTAAAGGTAATGATCCAAATCGCATGAACACTGCAACAGAGCAACAAAGCGCCAAATGCTATGAAAATCTTTCGAGCAAAAGCTTATGAATAGAAAAAATTGAATTCTGTTGGAGTTTTTCACACAAAACTCTTGTATTAATAAATCCCATACAATATCTAAAACTTGATTTATATGTATTTGCTTTGAGTCATCTTCAAATTTGTTCGTTAAATAGCCTTTTCTGATTAGTATTCTTTTTTATTGCAAAACATTATCATTAAAACCTCATTAAAGAGATTCTTATAAGAATCTCATTTTTGAGATTTAGTTAATAAACGTTTTTAATCTGACAACATATTTATCTTACAAATTAATAACAATTCTAACAAGTATTACATCTTTCAATTCTGTAATAAATTCTATGAACTTTCTATTTCGGGAAATGAAAACATGATTGAGATCAGTTTTTCATCAATATTACATTCAAAATGTTCATTCAAGTGGTTTTTATTCACTAGTAATAGCAAACAAGTCTTATTGATCTCAATAAATAATTGCAATTTGTCATAAAATCTTTCAATGATTTAGTTTATTTGATATAAAAATCTTTCTAAAAGGTTAATGAGGGTCAAAGATTGGATGTTAAGATACTCTATAAATTCAATTGAATGAAATTCTATACTAGTCTTATGAAAGCAATTTTCATTTTCAGGGAAACTTGAAATTAAATTTTTCTGATCTTATTGATTAGAATCATTTTAAAAAGCATTCACTTTTTTAAATTAAAATTTTGGTATAGAATCGATTGGCACAACTCAAGCAAATATTAATCAAAAATGCCTTTTAATATTAAGTTATTTAAACAAAGGTTTAATTATTTGTTGAATTATTATTAGTTTCGTGAACTCAAAACTCTGACTCTCAATTAAACTTCAATATAATTGAATTTTTGAAAAGTATTCACTTTTATGCTAATTCTTTGACTTTGAATAAGTAGACCAATTCTGGAATAATTAAATAGGTATTACTTCAGGAGATTTAAAATTAAAATAAGGTTTTCTTTTATTTTATTAGAAAAATGGAAATAAAATAAAAATAATTTGTTGAGATATATATAAATAGATGGCTTCAATACATTAGGTCGATGTGGACTGCGTTACAGCCAATCTCATGAAATCGGAT